>VDFB02113825.1:0-18477 GCA_007258455.2 Sequoia sempervirens
ATTTCTTTTGTCTATCCTGAGCTGCAATCAAATTCTCTCTAATACGGTCAACCTGTTGCTCCATGTCACGAAGCATCTCAGGTCCAAGTAACACTCTATCCTCTAGTCGATCCCAACTCAAAGGAGTTCGACAAGGACGACCGTATAATGCCTGATAAGGTGGCATACCTATAGAACTCTGATATCCGTTGTTATAAGCGAATTCTACTAAATACAAATAATCCTCCCAACGTGATTGTTGATCCATTACGTACATCCTAAGCATATCCTCTAATATTTGGTTAACTCTTTCAGTTTGACCATCAGTTTGAGGATGATAGGCTGAACTAAAGTTCAACTGTGTACCTAATGCACGTTGCAAGGAAGTCCATAACGCAGAAGTAAATACAGGATCTCTATCCGATATGATCCTACGAGGAATCCCATGCAATCTAACGATGTCCTCCATAAATATCCTAGCTACCGAGGAAGCATTATATGATGAACGTACAGGTGAAAAATGAGCTACTTTAGTCAAACGGTCAACAGTTACCATAATGGCATCATGTCGACGTGATGACGTAGGTAACCCCACAATAAAATCGATGGATATAATATCCCATTTCCATTCTGGAATGAGATGTGGCTGCAATAATCCAGCAGGATGATGATGCTCAGCTTTAACTCGCTGGCATTCAAGACATCTCGATACATAATCTGCAATATCACGTTTCATACCAGGCCAGAAATACAATTGCCTAAGATCGGCATGCATTTTCTTGACACCTGGATGGGTTGAATACGGAGCTCTATGAGCTTCAGTCATGATTAATGTACGAAGACTCTCTACATGAGGTACATAAATGCGACCATTATGTCGTAATATACCATCCGATTCTAGGACATAACCTTCAAATCGACCTTCTAAAGGCCTACCCGACTCAATTTCTATCTTCACTTCTTGATATAATCTATCATTAGGAAGTGTAGCTACTATTTGACCTCTCAAATCTACTTCAAGAGTAGTAGCAGAGATCTCATGACGACGTCGGCTAAGAGCGTCAGCCACTACATTCTCTTTGCCTTGAACATACTTTACTTCAAAATCGTACTCACAAAAGAACTCCATCCACCGTCTTTGCCTTGCATTCAAGTTAGGTTGCGTGAAAATATATTGCAAACTACGGTGATCGGTATGAAGTTCAAAGCGATGACCTAAAAGAAAATGTCTCCAACGAACTAATGCATGCACTACTGCTGCTAGTTCTAGGTCATGAGTAGGATAGTTTAATTCATGGTCCTTGAGTTTACGAGACTCATAAGCAACCACTCGCCCATCTTGCATCAGAACTGCTCCCAAACCTTCTAAGGATGCATCCGCACAAACTACGAAATCCTTAGTAGGATCAGGAACAATAAGTATAGGCGCATTAGTTAACTTTTCTTTAAGAGTTTGAAAAGCTAACTGACACTGTTCCGTCCAAACAAACTTCTTCCCTTTCCTCTGAAGAGAAGTAATAGGATGACCGATCCTAGAAAATCCCTCTACAAAACGTCTATAATAGCCAGCTAACCCCATAAAACTACGAACTTCACCTACATTAGTAGGTGCAGGCCAATCAACTATGGCTTGGATCTTTGAAGGATCCACAGCAATACCTTTTCCAGATATCACATGTCCAAGGTATTTAATTTTAGATTGAAAGAAGTCACACTTCTTCAGGTTTGCATACAATTGATTTTCTCTTAAACATTGCAACACCTGTCTCAAATGTTCTTCATGTTCCTTCATGTTCCTCGAATAGACTAAAATGTCATCGAGAAATACCAGGACAAAGCGATCGAGGTAAGTACGAAATACACCATTCATTAAACTCATAAATACCGAAGGTGCATTCGTTAACCCAAAGGGTACTACTGTGAATTCGTAATGCCCGTAACGAGTTCGAAAAGCAGTTTTATGGATATCTGCTTCAGCTATACACAATTGATGATAACCAGATTTCAAATCGATTTTAGAGAACACATTAGCTCCCTTAATCTGATCAAACAGATCATCGATTCTAGGCAAAGGATAACGATTCTTAATCGTAACCTTGTTCAATTGACGATAGTCAATGCAAAGCCTAAGAGATCCGTCCTTCTTCTTTACGAAGATAACAGGTGCTCCCCAAGGGGATACACTTGGACGAATGAAACCCTTTTCTAAAAGTTCCTCTAACTGAATACGAAGTTCCTCTAACTCTTGAGTCGTCATTCTATAAGGAGCTCTAGAAATAGGCTCAGCTCCAGGAACTAGGTCTACTCTAAAGTCGATATCCCTCTTCGGTGGCATTCCAGGAATGTCATTGGGAAACACATCCGCGAATTCCCTAAGAATAGGATGATCATCAAGAGATACCTCTCGACTCTCACCCTCATCTAAATCGATAACTGTTGTTGCAAACAGTTGACATCCCTGACGAAGACATCTCTTTAATTGCATAGCAGAAATCATCCGCAAAGAGATAGGTCTTTGAATACCTATGATTTCCACTTTCGCACCTAAATCATCAATGCAACTAACTGTCTTAAGTCGACAGTCAATTACAGCATGATGAGATGCTAGCCAATCCATACCAAGCACTATATCGTACGAACCTAAAGGAGTAACGTACAAATCTACAAAGGTAGCTAACGCACCTATTTTAAGTTCACAGTTATATACTAAGTTATCTACTGCTACTTTCACCCCTGAGGCGAATTCAACTTGCCATTTACCACCTTGTTTTATCGCCACAAGACCACAATGGTCAACAATGGTCGGTGAAATAAAGGAGTCAGTGGCTCCAGAATCAAAAAGTATAGATACATTAACACCATTTGCTTACACGAAGATTCGACCAGTATTACGGTGATCAGCGGCGGTCGTGCCGTACGCATAAGCTGGCCAATATTGCTGCGTCTGTATGCGCCCACATTGAGCTCTGGCCCGAAGGTGAGGTCTATAACCGGTAGAGCCTCTCTCGCCGGACCAGCGCCTAGCTACGTACTTATGCTGCCCACAAGCATAACAACCTGCACGTGCCTCTACCAAATCCTACGCCACTTGAAGGTGCATTTGGAATTTATTGAGAAACTGCCCCTCACCGGCGGTAGGCGTACTTTCACCGATGCGGTGATCCACGCCTGTTAAACGGTAGCCACCGATTCTGACCCTTTCCTGACTGAGGACTGTTCTGTTGTTGAGGTTGAGGGTTATTGTTCTTTTGAGGTGTTTTCTGTTGCTGCCCACCCTTTGTGGGTGTCTGTTGGTTCTTGGAAGAACCACCTGTCTGTGCCTGTCCACCCCGTGGACTAAAACCTGCTGCAGGAGCACTCCCAATCTGCACTCCAGTGTGCCCACCTAAAGCCATAATAAGGTTCTCCTCAACTATGCGAGCCTTCTCCACTGCGACTTCCATAGTCTTTGGCTCAAAGACTCGGACACCACCACTGATACGGGCGTTCAAGCCCCTAATAAAATGTTGCACTAGCATAGGCTCATCATCGCCAATACTAGCATACTGCTTGAGTTCATAGAACCTACGTTCGTATTGCTCTACAGAAAGAGCTAACTGGCGTAGATCATGGAACTCATCAGCCCTACGCTGCCTCCAGTGTTCCGAAAGGAACCGAGCTCTAAATCTCTCGAGGAATATCTCCCAAGACACAGAACCAATATCAATGTGGAGCTTCTGTTCCTCTAGGCGCCACCATGTAGAGGCGAATCCTCTCAAATGCATAATAGCGCACCTGGCACGGGTATTGCTACCATAAGGGTGCATGGCAAAGAATCTACCCAAATCAAGTAGCCAGGTCTCTGCCTCTAATCCTCCTCCTGAACCATCAAAGGTAGGAGGACGTGCTCTCAATAAATCCCTCATATGACCCGCAATGATAGCATCCTGATGAACTGTGTCCTCTACTCTCCTAGGGGATCTATCCCTCTCTCTCACAACCTCCTGCTCATCTACCTGTCTAGGTCCAAGACGAGCTAGGACCTCCTCTAAAAGTGGACGTATCTGAGAACCCTCTACTGCTGACTGTTCAGGATTCTGACCCTCATTTCTCTGACCCATCTGATCCGCTTGGTCACTATGGTGAGGGCTAGGAGGGGGAGTAACCTGAGGGATTGGCCCACGGCCTCCACCTCTACATCTACCACGACCTCTTCCTCCTCGCCTAGGCATGTTCCTACACAAGACAATTTACGAGTCTTAGATACTATTCAACCAAGGTTATCAGTTGCGACACTACGTACTAGGTCAACCTAATGGGCTCTAGATTACCCAGAGCGTCCAGTGTTTGTAACCTTGGCTCTGATACCAATCTGTAATGCCCCGTCTAAATAACCTAAGAATGTTGCAAAAGTGATATAAAAGTGTAATAATTTTTTTTTTAAAGTGTTAATAATATGTTAATTAGTTGCATACATTCTTAGGTTACAATGACGTTACACTACTTTAAGTTTTCCATAAGCGACTTAAGTATTTCGTATTGCTCCCAATTAAAAACATAATATAAAGTAAACATTGCATAATCATTTAAATTCTCATACAAGATATAATAAGGTACAAATACGTTTCCATACATTGCATTAATAAGATGTTACATTGCTCATCCATCTGATGAGATAGTTCAAATAACAGTTACAATTTTACAAATGATCTCCTCTTATACAAATGAGGGATGTTTTCAAATACATGTTTACAAGATACAATGAAGAAGAAAATAGAAGGAATCCAAGTGCGAGCTCTCCATCCATGAAGCGCTCAATGCAACGAACATACTGGGGACCCAACGGAGTAAGGTGCACGTTCCACCCAACCATGTGGTACCCGTAGGTCCACCCCCCGTGCTAGGAGATAGTAATAAGGCTACCTAGACCAAATCTACTAACCCTAGACACTAGTACAAACACACTATTGGTTACATTGCTTCCAGATTTGACAATTGATTTGAAACACAAACACAAAGTTTATCTGTTATTCTAGGTGGAGTGTCATCACAACGATGCAATGGTTACCCTGGTGTTTCTTCCTAGGTCCCGGCCCCCAATCCTTGGGTTACCCTGGTAACCTCTTACGAAACCCGGCCCCTATTGCAATCAGTTGTGGAATCAAATGTCCCTTAAGAAAACGAGACATTGATTTGCCATTCCAGGCCTTCTCGACTTATACTCATAACTGTAGAAGCTTATAAGTCATAAGCGAGGCATAAGCATCTTATTACATGTTTTAATTCTATCTACTGTGTTCTTTAGTTTTCACTGACTTACCTAACTAATCGTAAGTTACCCTGTCACCACTTTGTGTGTCGGCCCTTACGACTAGCCACTCCCCTAAACATAACAAGAATACTAGATTTTCAGGACTAGGGTTTACCATATGCACAATAATTTACAAGTCATAAGGAAATATTTAGAAAAACAATAGTACCCTTTTAACCCAGTTGATCTGGAAGACTTGTTTTGTTTCAGAGACTTTTCCCAAACTTGCCCAATCACAGAAGATAATGAAATAATTTAAAGCAAATGGGAATACATATCTATCATTTGGATATTTTAAATCCATATATAAATGTTTTGAATGAAACATATTTGCAAATTACTTAAATAAATGATTAATTTTGAAATCGATAAATGTTACTGTTTGTTTCATATCATTCTTCTAATTTCCTCAAATTCTACAAATAAACATATTAAACCACTTTCACAATTCCAATATCTTTATGAATATAAATATCTATACATCTAGACATTTAATTAAAACAAATGTTTATATAAAAACATTTAAACAAATGCAAAAATATAAATGATATTATAAAAATAATAATACTAATCTCATAAATACATATTTACTTTTCTAATAATCCCTCATAATAAAAACATTATTTCTTATGTAATATTATAATTATATATATATATAATAAGTGATTATTTATATTACAAACTCATATAATAATAAAATTCGGATTTCATTAATTAAAATGAAATATTAAACATCGAATTTCTTTAACAGTTTAAAATTACGAAATACAAATTTCGTTTTTGTTTTTATTTAAAAAAAAACAACAATCCAAATAAAGTTTAATGGGGTTAATTCCCCAGCCCGCGCGGCCCTTAGGGCTGCGCCCGCAGCCCTGGTGGCTGTTGTGCGCAGCCGTGGGGGCTGCGGCTCCCTAAACAGGGTAAGGGGAGGGTTTCGGCCCTCCCCAGTCCCTGTGTAATTTTTAAAAAAAAAAATAAAATCTGAACAGAAATTTTAACGCGGATTTTTAATCCGCTATTTTTAACGTAAAATCTTTAAAACGAAATTCCGTCTACGGAATTTATTCCGTACGGCGGATTTCCAAAAACAATAATTTTCACAATTTCTTCAATATAATATATTTTTTTTTAAAACAATTAATATATTAAAAAGATATAAATGCACAGAAATTTCACTGTATTGTATCAATTTACAGGAAAAGAAGGGAAAATTATTTTCTTTCTTTCTGCATACATTTGATTACCAGAATAAATTTATACCAAATAATAGCAGTAATTTCTAATAAAATAATATATATATTTTTTTTTAACAAGATTCTTCAAAGAAAAGCTTCTTTTCTCAAACAATCAAGAACAGAAATTTTACTGTAAAATCTGAACCAACAACATTTTCTTTTAAATTTTCTTTCATGTTTTTCAATCTTGATTCTTGAAATTTGAGTAATTAACAGAAGGTTTTTACAAAGAAATAAAATAATAAAACAAAAACAAGAAGAATACCTAATGTCCAGTGTTTGAAGATCTGTAGAAGTGTAACCTCTTCCTGTAAATAGTAAAATCCAAAAGCTTCTCCAAGAATCCCGAGATCCACCAATATCCAATCAAACAAACCTCTCCAACAAAATAACTTCCACATAGAATATAATAACCCCAGAGAGATAACCAATCTTAAGAATATAGAAATTTTTCACAGTAAAGAAGTTTTTTTTTGTCTGTGCCCAGAAAAAAATTTCCCCGAGGCAGTAGAATATCCCCGTACAAAACCCAGATCCTCAATATCCTCCGTGAAAGAAAATTTTAACAACCTTTTCCATTATGGCACTCATACACTTGTCGAGAGGTTGTTGAGAAAATATCTTCTCCACCTCTCGGCAGTTTTTTGCCATTTCAATTTTGCATGCATTTAATTTATTCAATTTAAAATTTGAAATCAATTTTCTTTCAAACACATGCAATTTAATTAATTTTATTTAATTTAAAATTTAAAACTCATTTCACATGCATATTCTAATTTAATTTATTTTCTAATTTTCTAATCTATTTAAACACAATATAATTTATGCATTTAATAATTTAATCTGATTAATTAATTTATTTAATTAAATAGTTAAATCCTTTTAAAGAATAACTATTTAACTAATTAAACTAACTAACGTATTAAATAATTAAATAAATAAATTTCAATTATGTTTAAATATTAATTTAATAAAATAAATAAAACACAATAACCAATATTAAACATAAGAAAATTTACCTTTTCGAAATAATTTTAACCAACCGAAACACATCACAACCTACGACTCAAAACTGAAAACTGAAATTATACTAAGACTAGGGTTAAAGACTGGACTAGGATTAACCTAACTACTATCTCCCTTTCAACAATTCCGTTGAGTCTTGACACGCTCAGACCTGATTACACAGGTGGAGTCGGTGTCATGTACCTGTAAATCCTGCAACCAAGCAAACAATGTACATGTATATATATATATAAAGCAGTAAACAGGCACACCGTGCGGAGAAAATCACAGATATCACAGGGCACTCGCAAGCGAGTGATGTGATTCTGTTCTCCACACCAATACACTCATAGAAGACTGACTCAATACATGTTGTTAGTCCATCATAAGCATATGCATAACCATAACAACTGAAATTAAGCATCTACGCTAAATCATGTCATGTCTGAAAACAATAAACATCACACAGAGTATCATCATGTCATACAATAATCCATCATCGCTCAAAATCAGCGATCCAAATATCCAACAAAACAACATAAGTCTAACAACATGAGAAAGTATCAACAGAAAGCATAGCATAAACGGAGGGGTACTACAGCCTTTGCCACGTGTATTCTTAGTGCTCTCCAAGGGATTTCTCTCCTTTGTTCTATCGCCCCCCACTATGCTCCCATGTGTCTTCATCATGGGTTATTTCAATTGCTTCCCTTCACTTCCACATCGGTCCCCCGATGTATGCCACATAGCTCCCATTTGTATAAAGATTTGGTCAGCCCCATAGGTGGTGTCTATAGTAAACATTTTTTCTATGTGTCATCTCTGTGCAAGCTTTCAATGAAGGAAGGGAAAAATTGACCATGGGTAGCGAAATTCTACCATGCATCTCTTCAGTGCATGCTTCTTCAATGCAAGGGATGAAGCAAACTATGGGTTGTGATATGTTGCCACATTTTCTAACTACCTAGATGAGGGGGTGACACTTTTTTGCATAGGAATTTTCCAGGACCACTGCCATCATTCGCAAGGGATGCACCTGAATGGGGAGTGACCAAATACTATGGCCTAAACCTTTTATGTTACAACAACTGAGGATAATCATTTTTGTGACATCATTACTCAATATTATGAATATTTTTAGTTGCTACTAGCCAACAATGGGAGGCTTGCTATATATACTACTCTTTGCTTCTAAACAGGGATTCCAAGTTCAAATATTACATGCTACATATTTTGCAAGTTCCACTAGTTTAAGAATTACTGGACTTTTGGAGAGACAATTCTAAATGGGTGTGAAAAATATTTTATATCATTGAATGAGTTGTTCATGCTACAATCCTTAATTTCTATTATTCTAGGACATGGTAAATTGCTAAGCGGGCCCTTAGATCATATCCAAATGATAGGTTTATTGTTCCTTTTATCTAAACTCTGGCGCATTGCCTTAGTTAGATTCTTTATTTTTTATATTTGCTTCCTTTTCCCATTCCAAAACCCTTATTATAGAAGAAGTTAGCTTCTTTAAAAATCTAGAGGTCACTCAATTTAGTGCAATCAGTTCCCCATAAACTGAGTTTCCCACAAAGGGTTGTTTCCTTGCCAATTTTTGGCATTAATAGTTTTTTTTTTCTTGGCACGCCCTATGGGACTAAGCTTAAATGAATCTAATATTTTGAAGGGTATATGAGCCATCGACCTATTACTAGGTCCCAAATAGCAAATAATCCTAATTTATTAGTACCACCATTAGGGATAGTACAGTCCACGACCCAATTAGTGAATGTTCTGCTTCCTCTACCCTTTCTGCTAGCCATGTTGTCTACCGCTAAAATAAATTATGGCATGGGATGCCAGAAGCCCTCTTGTTGCACCAATAGCACCTACCATTTGGGCCACTATTCTAGTTTTCACCCTAAAGCCTATACCTAAATTTACTAGAGATGGCTCAAGAACACCATCCGAGCATCTGCAAGATGTTACAAACATATGTCTGGTACATGGCATTATAGACCAAAATATAGCACCAAGGTTGCTCATAGCCTCTTTAAGAGGCAAGGCACTAGATTGGTACTAGATGCCATAAGGAAACATTATTAGTACCTAAGATGAGCTTGGAGATCCTTTTTACCAAAGATTCTAAAATGAAGGAGATGGATCCTTGCTATATTATTAGCTATCAGTCATAAGATGGGCCTTGCATGAAGCCATGGCTGACTTCAATGCCTGGTTCCATACTAGCTAGTAGAGGATTCAAGTTGATATTTTCTTGCCACCCAATCTAGCATTTATGTTCTATTTGAAATATATCAACCCTTACATTTCCATGATGATTCAATCTCTTGGTGGAACCACACTACTAGGAACATATAACATCACTGTCAAGGTAGAGAACAATTTGATAGATCCTAGGAAATTGTCACCTTGGCCCATCATTCCTATATTCCTAGAAATATCAATTCCTACTCAAGAGATGCCTTCTACCAGTGCACTAGATCCTCCTCAATCCATGTACAAATATCCAAGTGCATCATAGAATGTTTCTTCTACATATGGTTCTTTCAAGGAGGATATGATTGGCGTCAAGGAAATGTTGTGACATATGGCCAACGAGATAACTATTATTAAGCGCAACCAGGTCATACCTCCAAAGTTGACCTACCAGAATTATCAAGGTGGAATGACCTCTTACCAACAAAACCAGTTCCAAGGAGGTACCCACACAAATCCATAGGTGCAAACAACAAATCAGATAGTGTCAGTACCCACTCCTCTGCAAAGTGCCCACCTACGCTTGAGCAGAGAGTTGATCGTGGGGCAAAAAAATTTAGTGGATGACACCAACCCCTGGTGCTTCCCTTGCAATGATTCACACATTCCCCAAAACTATTCATGTGGAAACCTATAACAAAAGGTAGTAGAGCAGCGTAGCCAAGCCACAACATCATACCCTGAAAGCTATGTGTATACCTCTTCACAAATGGACAATGCGGTGCTCACCACACAAATGCAAGGGATGTCACTAGAGAGAGAAGTAGGCATCACTCCCAATCATGCACTCTTCTCATGGATGGAAGAAGTGGTGCTTGCTAATGATAAACCCACATCTAAAACACCACATGTACAGTCGAATTACAACAACCACTTGAAGAGAAGATTCGTGGGAAAACTAGTTGTCCCATAACTAGTCAGTTTGTAACCTAAAAGTTCTTCTGACCAAACATCTAACGCCCCTACGATGGTGCCACAATGTCAGCTATGAAGGGAAGTTATCATAACAAGAGAAAAGGAGTAGAAATATTTGAACCCACCACCCTTCAATGTGGTGGAATATTTAAAGAAATCATTTGCTAATGTGTTTCTTTGGGATATATTAGCTATCCCAGAACAAAAGACATTACTATAGAAGGCACACTGGGAGGATCTAATCATTGAACCAAAGGAGCAATTGCTCAAAGGAAAGTTTGTTGATCAATCACCTCCGACCAAAATTCTCACAAATAGCATAGTGGAAGCTCCCACTGAGGTAAGAGATAACCTAAAACACAAATAATTCTTCCTAATTCTCATTGTAGGAGAGAAGTTATTACACAATGCCATGATTGAATCTGATGCTAGCACCATAGTTATGCCTAAATAGATAGTTGAAGCTTTAGGGCTCAGTTATGAACCTTTAAAAAAGGGAGTCATGCAACTTGATGGAAATAGAGTTGAAACTCTCAGTCTCATCAAGGATCTCCCCTTGACTCTATTCACCTTCCCTAGCATCACAGTGTTGCAAGATACTGTGATCATTGATGTTCCCCCCATGTTTGGCCTCTGTCTATTGTAAGAATTTACGTGAAAGGTGGGCGGATAGCTATCCTTGGATTGGTCACACATGATTCTTAGGACCACGCACAATGTGAAAATGAAGATAGAATCTAAAGCTCTATATTCGAAACATGTGGCCAATGAGGCCATGATCAAATTTGAGGCTACTCATACCTCTATCACCAAGTGAGAAAAATATTGTGCTGAGCTACTGGAAGATGAAAAGGTTACCAGAGATCAGACCAATCAAGAAGATGTTCTATTGAGTGAGCATATGGATACTAATCCTTTTGGAAATTTCCATCCCACTGGGTTGGGAACCTATGTCATCCATGATAAAGATCTAGTGCTCCTGAAGGTCATCAAAAAACTAGAGAATGGTCAAGCCTCAGAGTTATGGATGTTGCATTTTGATGAAGCAAGATGCAAGAATGGCGCAGGAGCTAGGATATGTTTAATGTCCCCACAAAATGAAAATACATTGAGGTATTTCCACTTCCAGTTCACTTGCTTAAAAAATGAAGCTGAATATGAAGGACTAGTGCAAGGTATCAACCTTGTGGAATGAATTAGCATAAAGCAATTAATGGCATTTGAAGATTCCAAACTAGTAGTCAATCAAGTCCGAGGAATTTTTGCAGCCAAGAATGTCCGCATACGATCCTATAGACACTGAGTTTGGGACTTGATTGATGGTTTTGAAGCCTTCAACATTCAGATGGTGCCCTAAGAACATCATATAGATGCAGATCACATGGCATCAATTAGATCCCAGTTTGATCCTACCTTTGATCTCATTCACAACAAACACTCTATATGAGTGATAGTCTAACAAGTGATTCCAGAAAATGACCAAAGCTAGCAAGCGTTTGAAATTGATGAACACATCTCCTCATTCATCCAATAGTCAAGAGAATTTTATAACCAGCTCCAACCAAAGATTGTTGAAGCTTATGAAGGAGAAATTATTTAGCTAAAATCCAACAAGCTTCCGAAGTGATTAGTCACTCTTGAAAATATTTTCGATTGTGAAGATGCACGAAATGACAAATGGAAGTTTGTAGAAAAAAAAGGTGACTATGTGGACCTTCAGGTCAGAGATGGAAGAAAGCTCAAAGTCTTGAAGGATGTCCCACATCACGATAAAGAAAGACTTATTGAATTTTGAGAAAAATATGGAGTGGTGGCTTGGTCATATGATGACCTCAAGGGATATGATCCTGATATTATTCAACATATAATAGATTTGGCAGAAGGTGCAAAACTAGTCCACCAAAAATAGAGGTCAGTGAATCCCAAGATTGAAGCACTAATGGCGCAAGAATTAACAAAGCTAATCTAGTCGGGGATTGTCTTCTCAGTCAAGCATAGCATGTGGGTATCCAATTTGGTCCCGGTCCAAAAGAATAATGGAGATATCCACCTATGTGTGGACTTTTAGGACCTAAACAGAGCATCCATGAAGGATCATTACCCGCTACCTTTAATGGAGTCAATCTTGCAAATGGTGGTAGGATCAGAGATGTTCTCCCTATTAGATGGCTTCTACAATTACAATCAGATCTAGGTTAAAGAAGAGGATAAACATAATACTACATTCACTACCAAGTGGGGAATGTTTTCATATGATAAGATTCCATTCGACCTCTCAAATGCAAGAGCCACCTTCCAGTAGGTAATAGATATCGCTTTTAGCGAACTAATTAACAAGATTATCCTAATCTATTTGGATGATTTGAAGGTATTCTCAAAACCCAAAGATGATCATTTTGATCAACTTGAGATGGTTTTCAAGAAATTCTAGGAGTTCAGGATATCACTGAACCCAAAAAAATGTGTCTTCATAGTTTCAAAAGGAAAGCTATTGGGGCACGTGGTGTCCAAAGAAGGAATTTCAATTGATCCTAAGTGAGTGAAAGCAATCAAAAAGCTTCCACTTCTGTTCAACAAGAAAGGTGTCTAGTCCTTCTTGGGAAAGGTGAATTTTGTTAGCAAATTTATTTTTGATTTTGCAGGAATAATTAGGCCAATTACCTTAATGCTGGAAAAGGATCAAACATTTAAATGGACAAAGGAAGCCAGAGAAGCCTTTGAGAGATTCAAGGATGCTATTTCCTCTGCTCCTATTCTGGTCAATCCAAAATTATCAAAGGACTTCATAATGTATGTATTCAGTAGCAAGTCAAGAATTGCTACTCTCTTAACTTAGAAAGATGATGAGGGCAAGGGAGAACATCCGATAGAATTTCACTCCCGGATCCTAAAGGAATATGAGAAAAACTAAAAATTTGTAGAGAGGCAAGTGTTTGCAATAGTTAAGGGGCTCAAGAAGTTTCAACACTTAATATCTTGCAATAAGGTGATTGTCTATGTTGCGCATTCTAGCGTGCATGAATACATCATGGAAGGAGAGATAACTAAGAAAAGATCCAATTGGATCACTAAGATCCTTGAATATGACATTGAGGTTAAGCCTACCAAGACTGTTTGGGGAAGAGGGTTGTGCGAATACCTTGCGCATGATGAAGAAATGGCCACCGATGAAGAGAAGCCAGAGTTAGTCATAATGAACAATTCAGAGTCCAAAGGTTGTTTGCTAGTAGATAGAGTAAGATTTATGCATATAGGAAAATATCTGTCAGGCCTTCCTTCTTAGAAGAGGAGATTCTATTGACTACAAACTGACAGATACATGCTCATTGAAGGGATCCTATTCAAGAGAAATTTTAGTTGCATTTTGTTGTAGTGTGTTACCATAGAGCAAGCAAAAATGATCCTCGATACTTACCATAGTAGTTCTACAAGTGGACATTTCTCTGTAAAGACAACCACCATCAAAATCATGTGTGTAGGATACTACTGGCCGACGCTATTCAATTATTCCTACTCCTTGGTGAAAACATGCAAGGAATGTTAGTTCTTTATAGGAAGAATAAAGAATTATGCAATGCCTCTTAATCCGATAGTGTTTGGTGAGCCATTTGCACAATGGGGTTTGGACTTCATTGGAATGATCAACCCAACCTCCAACTCATGACATGAATGGATCTTGATGGCCACAAACTACTTCACAAGATGGACCAAAGTCGTGCCACTAGAGAATGTGATAGAGGCAGAGATAGTGGATTTCCTAGAGAATATGGTGAGAAGATTCAACCTACCCAAAACTATCATCTCTAACAATTCTAAAGCTTTCCTGGGCTCTAAGGTAAGTCAATTTGCACCTACGCATGGCATATTCCTTAAAACATCATCAAACTACTACCCACAGGGAAATGGCTTAGCCGAGTCAACAAACAAGAATTTGGTCCAACTCCTCAAAAGAATTGGATCAGAATACCAAAAGGAATGGCATAAAAACATTTGAACAACACTCTAGGTGGACCACATCAATCCTAAGAAAGTCCTCAAGACTTCACTGTATGAGCTAGTATATAGAAAAGAGGCATTATTGACTATCTCCAAGGAGATTCTGGTGATGCAATTGCTAAAATCTCTCAAGGTGGAACAAAATGGTGCAATGGAGGTGTGGTTAGACAAGTTGCTAGAAGTACAAGAGAAAATGGAAAAGTCTCTAACAACCATGACTAACCACTAACAAGTGGTTAAAAGGTGGTTTTTCAAGAAAGCATTCGATCAAGGTCTAAAGTGTGGAGACTTAGTGCTAAAATTTAATGAAAGGTATATGAAGCTGGGATAGCATGGAAAGTTTGATAGCCTTTGGGAAGGCTCGTTCAAAATAATTCAATGCAAAGAGAATAATACATATTAGTTAGAGACTATGGAAAAAGAAGTGTTGGGAATTCTGATCAATGAAATTCACCTGAAACTATTTAATTAAGCTTGCTACCCTACCGATGTAAATATGTCTATAATGTTTTTCCCTTCTTTCCCTTTTTGTTTTGTTGGCTAGTATTTTTATTTATTTTGTGGTTCGAGGTGGAAAGGAACAGGTAACCCATTAATTGCAAAGAGTAAGGAAATAAACCCATAGCTAAAAGGAGAAAAAAAATTAAACACCCACATGCAAAATTGAATTCATATATATGTTAAAAATAGAAAAGATAACCCAATTGCAGAAGCCAAAGTAGAAAACAAGATGGTTATATAAAGATATATTTTCATTATATATGTGCTTTGATATTTACATTGTCAAAATGGCTCAAAGGACATGCTTCTAAAAGCATATAGTTCTATTCTGCTTCTTTCATATATATGTTACAAAAAGTCTCTTTCAGGCATGTATACAAAAATGGACTAATTGCTACAAGTTTTAAAAGGAAAAAAGAAAAGCACTATAGTCTCCATTCCATAGCATAGGAAGTAGCAATGAACACATCAACAACAACATCCATGATATATTCATCCATAGGGGTATCATCATCAACAATAGCATCATTAGTAGGAGCAACGACTAGAGGTAGAGGGAACACAAGATTCCTGAAGTTCGTGTACCAATCGATGTAGTAAAATGACACAACATTGTAGATGCGAAATAGGAAATGGTAGGCTCAAGTGACCCTCTAGCAATGGTCATCTTGCGACTAGATGTGAAATCCACTTAGAAATGGAAGCCACAACACAACCACGTCCTCTTCTATGAACCTCTATAGGTCACCCGTGGTCAGTATGCCTCCACCATATACAAAATTTTCCACTACCTCTCTGAGGCCATTTAGGTACTTTTGAGGAAATATTTCTTTGACAAGAAGAAGAATTAGAGGCTTAGGAATTCCTATATCTAGCATGGAGGTGACAAAGTGTGAGCACACATCAGTGTTAACTCGATACTTGTCCTTGTATTTGAGGCAATCCCATCCCAAAACCCATTTCATGGCTATAATAGCTAGTGAGTGCTTATTTTTTGTCATCCTCTTCAAATGCTTAGTAGAAATCTCACCTAGGAAGGCATTTTAAGACTTTTGACACACTAGCCTAATTGGGGTATTCATATTGGAAATCACTTTGCAACTAGCCTGAAACTATCTTTGCAAAGTGCCTAAGTCTAGCCTATGAAAATTCTATGCACTGCAAATGCCGAATTGCTAAACCAATGACCTACTACCAAATTTTCTCTAATCACTAAGTGTGATTTCGCTATTGCTTAGATGCCTATTTAGAGAAAAAGTGAGTGAATGTGGTAATTTTCTTACCATAAACGTGATGCTAATCAATTACCAACTTAAAAGTTGTGCCTAAGCTTGCTTTTATTTCCTACCCAGTTGTATCTATTGAGTATGGTTTGTTGTGTGCAAAACTAATAAGGGCTAATTATTTAGCCTAAGCTGGTGGCAAGAATTGACAGTGTTATGCATGGCCAAGTACTAAGGTGTCATTCTCTAGGTTTTTTTCTTATTCTGAGGTAGAGCTCATATCTTTTCAAATACTGATCACATCTTTGGCTTAACCATTCCTTTTGGGATATTAATTTTCAATGCAAACGAATGCTTAAGATGCTAGCAAAGCATCAACTCGAGCTCCAAGAAAATTGCACTGTACAATATGGTTGCTAATTGCAATTATGAATTCTTGTCACATAAAAATGGCAAGTGATTCATCTCTCACAAGGAAAGGGTTGGTGGTACATGCTGAATTAAATGCAAAAGGGTAACTCCCGTCTACCACCTTGAGGAAAAATAGTTAAGTGTTGCATGCAAAAATTTTAAGCACTTAAAAGGTCTTTTCAAATACGCTGCCCAATACAAAAGCAATTTCTAGCGTACAACCAAAGCCGAGGTAAAGTTGTCGAAAAAATCAAGCTAAGAAAAATATTTCCACAAATCAAGATGGTAGAGGGTTTAAGCCAAGGATTATAGGGAGGACTAATGAAAATCTTATTTAAAGCCATACAAGGAGAAAAAATCATCAATATCTTTGAAGAAATTTCCTATGCCACACTAGGTATTCTTGACAAGCCAAAGTGGGAAAACATAAAAGAGTTGGACAAGCCTAAAGGCTATAGAGAACAAAACTTAATTTAGGAGGATTGGGATAGTATTCATGATCCCTTTCTTGCAAGAAACCCTAAAGCATTGAGGGAAGCTTCCTGCACAAGAATGAAGGTATCCAAAAAGACAATGTTGATGACAGATAAAGTATGGTTCAGTTGGCTTCCTCAATATATGGTCCCATTTGTGCACTACTACCTAGAATTGGTCTATGTGGCCATTAAGCATTTCAACCCAAGCACCAACACTATCTATGGAAAGACTCTATCGGTTAACATCACTCTAAGAGCCATCTGAAATATGTTATGTATTCCTGACCATAAGCAGAGAGGGATGAAAATGGAGGCATTCACTCCTAAATAGGGGAACCATATATGGAGCACCAAGAATAAGGCTCTGGAGTTTTATAACGAAGAAACCCAAAGGTTTGAATTAGAGTAAGGGAAGCCACCAAGAATTCTAGCATAGCACAACTCTTCGTAGAAGACTTGCAAGATGCCTTTTCAATTATGGTATTTGTCTTTGGTCTAGATGCTGACAAGGAGATGAATGTGTTTCAATTGGGCCCAGGTTTCCAGTTTCACAGGAAATTTTTTTATTTCTAGTATGATTTTGTAGAGCACCTCGCAAAGAAAATGATAGAGAAAATTAACAAATACCAAGATGAATGGAAGTTTAGATTTCTTTCCTATCTTTCCCATATGTTTTTGCATCAAAACCCTAATTTCTTTGATAAGCGGGTGAAGTTGTCTATTTTTGGTGAAAGGAATAGAAGAAAGTTAGTTTCTATCTAGACTCCTCTCCTCTCTTCCACTTTTGATTATTATGCATTTTTTAGATTATTTCTTGACTCCGATTTTGCAAGGTTTGCAAGGAGAAGATAGTATTAATCAGCTCACTTTGGTGCATACAAAGTATATGCAGAATTTCATTCCCAAATGTGATTGGTTCTTCAGAGCAGATTTTACATTCATCTAGATGTGAGGCTTCATCGGCAAACCATTTTTCCTTTCGACATGTGTGACTAATCAAGTGTTGGCCCTTGAATTGTTTTGGTAGGCGTGCATTATTGATATTACCTTTTGCAGTGGCAAAAAAGGCCAAGAGGAAGGGACTCTTCACCTATTTGCAAAGTTTCAAAATAGTGGCCATGAAAAAGAAGTAGACACACCCATTATTGTAGGATAGGCTAGCTCATTTAGGGTTGGTA
>VDFB02113826.1:0-31867 GCA_007258455.2 Sequoia sempervirens
CAACTTTAAATCCAAGTAACTGTCCAAAATAAACAAAAAATTGGGGGTACTACAAAATGGAGCTAATATGAAGCTAACTTCTCCTTTTTATTTTCTTTTTGTTGTTTATATCATGCATAGAAAATAATGGGATGTCATGAAATGGATTCTCCTGTATCCATGCCTCCCAAATCTTATTATTTATTTATTTATAATTTTAAATATCGAATAAATTTACAATTTTAAATGATTAAATATTTATATTATATTTAATATATAATATATGTAGTATATTTAATATATAATAAATATATTATATAAAATATACAATATATTATTTTAAAAATATTATATTTGATATATACATAAAGTATAATATAAAATTTATAATATATATGTAAGTGTGGAATAAGTAAATAAGTGAAACTAAAAAAACTTCTTAATGAAACATTATATCAAGATTTAACAACAATTAACTAATTTAAAGCACATAAAACTTGAAAGCATCTCATTGTTTCCTATCTCCAAAGATTTATTAAATCACAGAGGGCTCTCAGATTTGGTAAGCACTGTGACTGTTAAAATGTCAATCTAAAGAATGGAATGATGCTAAATGCAATGATCTACTTCTATATGGTGATTTCTAAATGATTATAGATGCTACTGTAATCTATGCTAACATGAAAATATGATAAAAAAAGCTACAGTAAAACTAAGATATAGCTATGATTATGATTCTACAAATTCTATGATTGCTATGATGCTAAGATGCTATTGCTATTGTTATGATTGCTTAATTTCTTGATTGCTATTCCTGTAGAGTAAGTTTGTACAAATTTGGGATCCATTATTTGCTTCAGAAGGTTGCATTTATAGATTTATGACAACACATTGTGTCGGGGCAACACAAGAAAGGCTTGGATTCAATGTGGAGAATTGAATGGTGAGAGATGAAGAAGCTTGAGCTGATTAAGGGAATGGTTTCTCCCCATGAAAACATTAGGCCAAATGATAGGAATAATCAAAGGAAGGAGATTGAAGAGGATTGCCTACAAGTTTGTCTCCAAAGCTTTCCCGTGAATGCTAGTTGAATTAAATTGGATATTTGATATCTAATTTTATTGGTGAGTGAATAGAGGAAAATTGTTGTTATGTCTTTATTTGAATAATTTATGATTTATTCAAATTAGTAAAAGGGAATAAATAATTTTAATAAGAGAAACTATAGGGGTGTAAGAAGTTGAGTCCACTTTTTGGCCAAAAAGTGGGTGTTTTCCCTAATTTTCAGAATTTGACACATTTGACCTTAAAATTTGAAGCACTTAGAGATGGAATCTTCAAAAAAGTCACTGATCATAAAATGTAGTACTCATAGTCTAGTTTCCAAATATGTAATTTATTTCAATACCCAAATTGTAAAAATTGAGTTTCAATAGACATTTCTAAAAACCACTATTTAAAAGTCACTTTTTTATACCATACCATGCACGTGTACTACATCCATATTTTGACCTAAATTATCATATTTTTCTAAATCCTTTTGGGAAAAGATTTGTAACTCATTGAAGCTTGTTTTTGATATTTTTTGTAATTTTTTATTGAATTTTTTTTTTTGTTAATTTTTATTAGGTATATTTGTCGTTTTGAAAAATCATTGTGTACGACATGCATAAGATGACCTAAACTTATCATTTTTTTATTTTTTATTTGTTTTAAATTAAAAAGAATTGTTTGAAGTTTGTTCTCATGCAATCCGTTTGTCAAAATGTTATGTTGATCAAAAGTTATTAAAATACTAAAAAAATTGATAATTCAAGTTTATGGACTACTTTCATTAGAAATTAATTGAAAAATAAAAATTAATCAAATTTATTAAAAAAAATTACATATTTGGAATCTACACTATCTCATCTATAATGGAACTTTAATTTAAACAAAATTACGCAAAATAGGTCTTTGAACATATGTCCAAAGTCCGCTATTTTCTGTGACATTAACCAAGACCCAACCTTCAGTTCTTGGTCAGAGCCGGGTCCCAAAACTTAGAGTTCCAGTCCCCACAGGAAGCCATTTCCAGACAAAAACCGTAAAAATTCCCGCACCCAAAAATTCCTTAATTTAAAAGCGGGATACCATTTTACAAAGCGAGATTTCGTTTCATAAAAATAATATTTTTGGTTCCACTATGAAAACAGGATCCCATTTTGAAAATTAATGGAAAGTTTCCAAAATGGAAGTTTCAAAAGCAGGATCCCATTTTTGAAACTTTCGAAATGGAAATTTTTCTAAATATTAGGAAGTTTCCAAAATGGAAAGTTTTCCAAGGCAAGTTATTTTAGAAAACTTTCCATTTTGAAAAATTCAAAATAGAGGATCTGGATTTTGAAAATTTTCCAAAAACGAAAATTTTAAAAAACAAAATCCCGTTTTTAAATTTAGGCTCAAGATCCCGTTTATTAAAAAGCGGGATCCCGTTTTTTGCAAGCCGATTTCGTTTTTCTGCCTAAAGCAAAAACTTCCACATTTTGTGGACTCATCTTCTTGCATTTATCCATAGAATTTGTTTATTAAATAAATATAGAAGGGATATGATACTTAAACAGCAAAGTATTTAACCTTGTTTATTTAATTAAGATAAAATGATGCGATAATTAAATAACACAAACTATTGAAGTTGTATATTTAATTAAAATTGAAGAATAGGAGAATGAACTATAAATAAAAATTTCTATTTATTTATTAAGTAGATGAATTTAATTATGATAATTAAATAAAACAAAGTGAAATTTGTTTATTTAATTAAGAAAAAAATAATAGAATAAAGATTGAAGAATTTAAGATGAACTATAAATAAATATTTCTATTTATTTAATAGTAGATGAAATAAAGGTTAATTAATAAAATAAATCATATTTAATTAATTATATTCTCCAAACCATTTTTAGGTGTATACATTTTTCCCTTCTTTGAAGTGATGTGTTTACGCATTGCTTCAAAGAAAATTTTGTGTTGTTGCTACTAGTATCGATGAAAAAAATTCAGTATGCCCCAAATATTGATTTTGAGGTGATGATGGATATATGCCCCCTCGGGAGATAAATTAATGAATTTTATGAATTTTATTTTTTTTTATTTTTGGAAATTTCAAAATTTTCTTGATTTTATGATGATTTTTGATGATTTGATAAATATTTGATGGTGAAATAATTTATTTCCTAATTAAGTTTGTAGAAAGTGCCCCTGGATGAATTTGAATTAATCTCTCTTAAAAAAAATAAAATTAATCCCATAAAAATCCCACCAAAAATAACCTATAAAAGGTCAAAAAGGTCATTTTCAAACTCATTTATGCATTTGAGTTTTCAAATTTTTTGAGAGAGTTATTTGAGCAACTTGGAGCAAGATTCCAATCCCCTACCACACTCACCGATTTGAGCACGTGTGACGACACAACCACCCGGCCACCAACGGACCTCTAGTACATACCCTTGAACTCCCTCATCTTTTGTGCATTTCTCATTTTTTGCGCTTTTTTTGGATTTTAAAAAATATCGTTTATTTTAGCGCTTTTCCTTTCCATTGTAGCACTTAGAACAATTGTTTTAGCGCTTCCAATACTTTAGCACTTAGGTCAATTTTTTTAGCGCTTAGATAGGATGTTTTAGTGCATAGGATAGGTTTTGTAAAGCTTTCACTCTCTATTTCAGCACTTTAAATAGTTTAGCGCGTCGACCCGATAGATTAGCGCATTGACCTAATAGAATAGTGCTTCTAATGAAATGACGCTTTGATCGCCTAAAATAGTGATTTTGTCTGATGAAATGGTGTATATTATGATTTAGCACTTTGAGTGTCTGTTTTAGTGCTTTTAAGTGCTTTAATGGCACTTATGATATTTTTGCACATAGAAAATCTGTTTTAGTGCATCCAAGTCAGATTGATAAAGTTTGTCAAAATTTTCCTTAATTTTGTCAATTTTCGATTGCCAGCCATTGGTTTGATATGATTGATGATCCTGATCAAGTAGATGATGTTCAACCTCATAATAGGTGAGGTATGATGTTTGATTGATGATAATTATTCTTATGATAGGTGAGGAATAATTATAGTTTGATTGATGTACCTCATGATAAGTGAGGTTGATTTGATGTATTGACCTCATGATAAGCGAGGTATAATTGTAAGATTGATGATTGACCTCATGATTGACCTCATGATAGGTGAGGTTCAATGATGTTCACTTCATGAGATTTGATAAAAATTCTCACCAAGAGCTGATTAGATTTGATAAGATAATTGATGTTTGATGATTTGGCAGAGTATTGATTTTGAATATTTCCTGATAATAGGAGCGATTGGAAAACCTTCAAGTTTGTGAGCAGTTCCCATGGACATTTGATTTGATACCATAGTTAGCACAACCTAAGATGATAGTCATTGTAAGATGTGGATTGGCTTCTCTATTATTCATGCCCTAGATTAGGATTAATCAGGGTCTCCTGACAGCCATAACTGAGAGGTGGCATAGTGTGCATAACACCTTCCACCTTCATACTGGTGAGATGGCAGTCAACCCTAAGGATGTTTGACAGATTTTGCAGATTCCCATTGTTGGAGAGGTTGTTGTCTATGATTCTACAAAGTAGGGCAGGATTGATGCTCTTTGCAGAGTATTTCAGGATGATCAGATTTCTGGGTATTGGATTCCATGGCGTGAGATGGTGGATGCTTATGCCACCCTTCCTGCAGTTCTTGTTGGGTTCATTGGAGGTTCCTTTGTCTTGATCACAGGTCAAAGAATTTTCTTTTTGGTTGGGGCCATGTTCTGGAGAGCATGATTGTTCATGAGACAAGATATGCTTGGGGCATGTGTATGCTTGCCCATTTGTATCATGATTTTCATTTGGCTATTTACTTTAGAGGTCGTAGTTTGTCATCTAGAGCTACTTTATTATAGGTGTGGATGTGGGAGCATATAGCTATCACGCATCCAGTGCCAGTGAGACATAGACCAGTTATGAGACTGTATGTGTACAGATATGCAGGTCACCTTACTCAGTCTAGATAGGGTAAGTTAGAGCATTGGAGGAGAGTGATGGATGATATAGAGTCTGTGACATGCTGCCCCTACCTAGATTGTGAGCATTGGGATGATGATGATATTCAGGTGCCTTTTCTTTGTTAGTTGATATTATTGATTAGTTGGACTCGTTGGGTGTTAGAGATATTTTTGATCAAACGAGTTCATAGACAATATGGTTTGGTTCAGGGTATGCCTCAGGTTATTGCTCATTATGCTCATTGTCAGTCAAATTCTACAGAGTGGGGGCCTGGTATGTCATATTATGTTGTTCAAAAGTATCAATCTTTGCAGCCGTTAGAGTGGTATATCCATCCTAACATTGTTGAGCCACCTGTTATAGCAGATTATGAAGAGTATCTGGCTTTACATTCTTTTCCACACATTAATATTCTTGATGAGCCTGCCCCATTACCTACAGAAGAGGATGTTGTTGTTGCACATGGTTGTAGGAAGAGGAGAGAGGAGGTTGGTGAGGTTGAGGTGGAGGATGTTGAGGGTGGTGGTGATGAGGAGGATAGTGGTGATGAGAGCAATGGAGATGAGATGGGTAGTGGAGATGAGAGGGTTAGTGGTGATGAGAGTAGTGGAGATGATGCAGGTGGGTCGCGTCCAGCCTTAGATGTGTAGGAGCATACAGTGCCTTGTAAAAGGAAAGTAGTGGTAGATCATATAGAGCAGATGCAGATTGCAAGCCTTCAAGTGTAGTTAAAGACCACACAGGCTTAGGGTTTATTGTCACACACTCAGGCTCAGAAGCAAGCACAAACAAAGTCACACGCATAGGCTTTAGCACAGGTATAGGTTTAGTTGACTATGATGCAAACATAGATTACAACATTGACAACTGAGAGGGATACCACTAGGCAGACTATAGGGGTAGCTCAGGCTCATATTGCATCATTGACAGCCGAGAGGGATGTTGCTAGATTTACTGCAGAGGGGGCTCAGGCTACAATCAAGAGATTGCAAAGATTGGCAGATGGTACCACTATAGAAAATTATATGTGAGAGGTTGTTCATATTGGTGGGGAGGTTGAGTATTACAGAGGTAAATTCTATAATTCCATCCCTTCATAGTAGAGAGTGAGCTATAGGCAGTCCCAATCTGGCAGGACTCATTCTAGGACTGTCAGTGTGGGTGTGACACAACCTCTCCTAAGATACCTGAGAGATCCCGATACATCTGGTGGTGGTGGAGGGACTAGTCTTATGATTCTTGCACTGTTTGGAGCCAACAACACGATTGTACCCTTCATTATATTTGCGATGTGATGTGCACTTTGATTATTTTAATTTACAACCATTTTTTATGATATATCTTTTTTCATTTCAAAAATCATTATATACTTGACATTATGATTTTGAGATCTATATGATATGCAATGGACTTTATCGATCTATTATGTGTTCTATATGATTGTATGATGGATGCATTTATTTTCTACATTCCATATGCCATGTAATGATCTTTATATTATGATGTTATGGATGCAAATTATAATCATGATGACATGCTTTATGATTTATGATGTTCTATCTATGATGTGTATTATGATGATGTATGGATGCATGATGTATGGATGTAATTTATAATTATGATGTATGTATGCCTATATGTATGATGATGGATATGATGTTTCAATTCTAAATGATGTATAATGTAAATGGGATATGTGTACTTTTATTCTTGTGATATCAAATGCATATTATGATGCAATGAATGAATGATGAAAATAATGAATGATATATATGATGATATTTTGAATGTATGATAATGATGTGATGAATAGATAAATGAAGATGCACCTACATAGTGATTTATTTTTGATAGTTTTCTCATGACATTTTATAATGCAATACATAAAATGAAGAAATGACATGATTAATGCAAATTATATGCTTTAAATGATAAAGACGAAATGATAAATAATTGTTTCTAAATGATTGTAATGCAAATGATTATGCAGCTACATGATAATGAAGATGTTTTTGTTAATGTCAAGTATACTCAATCCATTAATGAGAAAAGATAACAATATCATTGAATGATTCACCAATTTTGAAACAAATACTCTATAGATTGTAACACTATTATGAATGCAATCTATTTTACCATGCAAATCTATATGCAAACAATGGCATCTTAATAGCCCTTTTATTGTGCTTTGTATCATCATGGAGCTTTTCAAATGTTGAAAGTAAATACAAGCATCAATGGTATAATGTAAACCAATGATGACTTGAGTACTACTTTCATGATTTTTGATATTGCAAGTGAACACAAGCATCGAGGTATAATTAAACCGAGATGACCTGAGCATTTCTTGTGTAAAAAAGAAAGAATTAATCACTTTTCCATGTGAATTGGAATGTCATCAGTGATACTTTGTAGAGCACATCTCACAAAAATTCACATAATAATAATGACTAATTCACAGACAGTAGACAAAGAAAATACCATTCTTCTTCCTAGCTTCTCTAGTTCAATACATCATTGAGTTGCTCCAAAGAAATTATAATAATGATCAAAGTACATCTATCCAACTTTTACTTAAAGTATTTCAATCATTATTCAGATTAGATCATCCATCCTAATTTTATGATTTTTTTTGTGATTTTCGAGAGTTTTGGATCAAACCTAACCTAAAGACCTATCCTAGGGGCCTCGGAGGCTGATCAAAGATTAGCCTTTCCTACGTTATACATGCAGAGACCACATAGTTTGACTGACATAGACTCTGTTTTTGACTTTTTGAGACTTACTTGTGACCTATTTTTGGATTTTTGATATGATATGGATGTTTGATGTGTGTCTAATGGTGATTCATGTTCAATGTTGGGTTGTGTTTTGATCATTGTTCTTGCTATGTTTTCCTTCCTACTATTTTTCCATTTGATTAAGCTTAATTTTAGTGCCCCCAGTGAGGTCCAAATGTTTCCCCCAAGCTATGGTGTGAAATGATCACTCTTTGCCAGGATATGTACATGATGTTCTTCTTTCAGATGTTAGATGGTAAATGATTGCAAAAGTGAATGACCGAATCATGCATCCAATAGATGGAGAAGCTGGTTTAAATCACAAGTAGCGCCCGCTTCTAGGTTTTCACTTCTTGTTTTTATTGCACTTTTTTCAGACTTTTTATTTATTTATTTATTTTATTTTTCTATTACTAAGATGCCTATTTGCCAAGTTTTCATCAGTAGCTGTGAACATGCAAAATCTTCTGATTGACATCTAACGATCTAACATCGTTTCCTGGATCATCCCTCGGTCTAACCGTTTAATCAAATTCCCTATCTGATTAAATTCATCAATATTCGTCCCTTAATTAAATAAATCATTTTGTCTAATTAAGTCATTTTCTCTTGTTAATTAAATCGATCCATCTGATCTAATTATCCTATTTAATTAAATAATCAATTTATTTGATTAAATCTCTAGATCTATACATTAAAATTAAACAATTCATATATTAATTTAATCTGGTACTTATCCCTTTTAATTAAATAAATCGAAATCTTTATTTAATTATAGCCTCTTATCTATTCTCTCTTTTGATTTAAATTAATCCAAGAAATCAAATCAAATTGTCAAATCATTAAATGTCATAAATTAATCAAATCACGATTATTTAATCGCATCCTCAAATCCTCCTAGATTTTGCAACTTGCACAATTAAATCATTTGTGATTTAATAATTCCCTATTTTCGACAAAAGGCATCTAAGGGTAGAATATTCCTCAAATTTGAAATCTCTACAAAAGGACATCCATCAACAAGCATTCAAAGCTCTTACATTGTCTCTTACATGTCTCCCACTTGGCATTTAACTCATTTTCATCCCCCCTAAACATGTCATCTCATCAAATTCAAATTTCAAACTTGCACAATCCTCAAAACTTGCTCAACCTTCATCCTCTCACATGTTGACAAGTGGCATTATATCATTGGTTGAATCTTTGTCCCACATTGATCAAATTTGTACATCTCTTCAACTTATCATTCTATAAATACAATGCTTCACCATTCATTTTATCATCCACATTTCAAGCAAAGTTACTATGCTAAAATACTTAGCAATTCTCATCCATCTCATTGAATCATAGCTAAGTTTTTTTGCAGATTTTAAGCTTGGAGCATACATTCAAAGTCTTCATCAAGTGGATCAATCATCTTCAATCAACATTTGCATTCAAGGAGTTGGGAAAGGGCAAATCTCCACACACCTATTTGCACCAACTCCCTCAAGAGATCAAGAGTTTGCTTGCATTAGATATGATTTAATTGTTTCATTTGTGTTCTTCATTTTCATTTCTCATCTTTTGCAAATTTCAAATGGATTTCTTGAGGAATCATTGGTTTCTAATCTTGTGTTTGATCTAATTGTTTGCATGTTTATTGTGTTTGTGCAAGGTATAGATTCAAATGGTTCACATATTGGCGCTAGAAGGAGGGCATACACCTCAAATCCAACACGTTTTTTAATAAAATTTCGCTGTTTTTTGACAGCACTATTCATTAACCCGCATATGATCACTATTTTAGTGTTTTTAGATTCAATTTTAAAATGGCCATATCTTGGTCATACATAGGTCTTTTTTGATGCTTTTTTTTTAAAATAGGGTAGAATTTCACAAGCTATCCAATGGTGTAGGTGTTTCTTAACTTTAAATTAGTTAAAATTTTTAAATTTACATTTAAAGTAAACACATGATAACTTGGCTAAGTTTTAGGGTGTTTTGGTAAATGGTTTATCTAACCCCTATATATTTTTGTTTCTTTTGATCTCATCTAACATTTTGATCACTTTTGTAGGTTGGAAATTGAAATCGAAAGAAAGAGGAGCATGGAGATGATATTTTATCTAATCAAAGTGTTTTTTAACACTTAAGTGTTTGTTTAACACTTCTTCAAAGAATTTGTCATCCTTCTCCTTCTTAGGACACTAGTTTTCAATTGGGCTTAAAAGGAACCTTTTTCATTTCTTGCAAAGGCTAAAATAAACTTTAGGATCACAACTTACTAGATTTGGTTTATTGGATTAACAATTGAACAAGGCAATTTCTCACACTTCATTTGGTGCTTTAAAATGAAATCATCATTGCATTTGAGGGTTTAAAAAGAACAAGTGTAGTTTTGCTTGTTTGTGAGGGCTTACTTAGACTAAAGCCATTGGAAAAGGACGTATGCGCTTCTCTCGTGCTTTATAGTGATCTTGAGAATCAAAGGTCTTTTCCATGACTTTGGGTTGAGATAAAGCAATCACCTCCACACTTCGATTTGGGCTTAAAATTGAACAAACTATTGTGCGAGTGTGAGTGGGGACTTTGTTGCGTACATTCTCTCTCTTTGTTGCCTACAAGGATTGATGGAGATTACTATTATTGTTCTTCGTTATCTTTGTTTTATCTTAGAAGACCCGCCTTGTATGGGAAAAAGTAATCTACCAAAGGCAGCTCAATAGGTAACACTCTAAAACCAAATCTCGGCCGGGATATAAATGTGGATATTGGAAAGCATGGTATCTTGTGGTTGACTTCAAACCAAGATGGTCCAGGACTCTTGCCTACATTGGGTCAACTCTGAGCGAGAAGTCGCCACTAGAACCCATACAAGTGCACCAAATCCTTAATACATTTGTTGGTGCAAGAGCAGTGGGTGCAAACCGCCCCTAATTCTGACTTTTAGTAGAGATGACATGTCATGGGAGTTTCATGGGTGTTGGTGTGGCTGCCCGTATAAGTGAGTGCCGTGGAGGGGAGCCAGTGGGGTCAAGCATCTAACCATCCGCTAGAGATAAGCGTAGCTAGACTTGTCCAAGTGGGAATCCAACAAATATTGTCTTACACATCCATAGGATTGTACATGCTTTTGGGTTACAAAAACACATGCTTGTTTGTAAACATTGGAAAACAAACACTTAAACATGATCATGCAAATTTCAAACCCCTTTTGATAGAGCAAATACCTTTTGACAAATTTAAGTGTTGTTGCTTTCCCTTGGGATTATGTCCTTAGAGGTTTCTCATCACTTGAATTTATATCGTCATTTGCTCTAACTAGGGTTAACCTAGGAAATCCCTTTGCCTCAATTTCTTGGAACTCCCACACAACACTTTCTGGGAAGAAAAGGAATTTTGACATAGGACATCTTTAGTTTGAAATATAATCAAGAAAGTGTGTTTGGTAAAAAGAAGTCATTAAAAGAAAAGATAAGCAATTGAGCCCCACACATGTCTTTTCAATGATTTCTCACAAGATCAAGATACAAAAACCCAAGAAAAGGAAACTTAGCCCAAAACAACATCAACAAAGACTCAAAAGGTTATATGATTTTAGAGAAAAGTTGTTGGCTAATTTCTATAGACATGCTTCAAGAGACAACCCCACTTTATATTCATTTTACTACACACAAAATCCAAGATTGTTTCAAGGGATTGGATACCTTGCTTAGGGCATAACACGTTCTTCAATACCCTGGTCTTGTTAAGCAAAAGTCTAAACTAGGGTCATTCTAAGATCAAAACAAACATTCATCCATCAAAAACATCATCAACCATAAACATCTCACCAACATTTTGAGAAAATCTTGACACAACTATGCTCGGCTCCTTTGGTAGACATCAAAACTTTTCAAACATGAGACTTTGAGTTCTTCAAACATCAACATCAAACTTGTTCAACTCAAGTGTGTGTGAATGAATCCTTTTGCACATGCTTAGTTGAATTATCACTTTGTTCCAATTAATGGTGGATAGATGCATCCTTCTCCCATCACTAATTTGGATTATCTTTTGGTTAGCTTGTGAGTAGACACATCCTATTCTCACTCCTAAATCAAATTATCCTTTATGAGCATTAGTTATCTTTTTTAGATCATCATTCAAACATCTTGGGGATATCTCTTGCTCAAACATCAACATTCAAAAGATAGAATTCAAAGTCTAAACATCAAACAAACATCAATCAAAGCAAACCCAAAGTACCTAGCATCACATCAAGATTTTCAATACAAATTCAAAACTTCCATTCTCACCCATATATCATACACCTTTCATCTTCACATCTTTGATCTTTTACACATCCTAGTTTGCTCTTTTATGGTTCAAACAAGATCACAACACAAGAGGAACATGGAGTTAAATCAAGAAACATCAACCACAAGTGATCTAAGCCAAAACATTCCAGAAATCCAAAACACACCACTTCCAGACCTCACTATCACTACACACGATCCACAAAAAGAGGTCTTGGTGGAAGACATCACACCAACAGAACTAAGTGAGGAAGAAGTTCTTGAGATACTCAAACAACCAAAACTGCAAAAGTTTCTTCGCGCAATGGCTAAAATAAATCCATCAATTCTCAACACTATTGAGGATGAGCTTCTTGTACCAAATGACCAAAACACCCTTCCACAATCAACCACTTCCATTACCACCATAGAACCTACTATCAATGAGGATGATACCCTCTTCAACACGCATCAAAATCCACTTTACAACCCACTTGGATTTATCGATACATCTGAGGTTCCTTACCATACCACCTCATCATTTTCCCTTGACACGCAAGTGTCTAGACCTTTGGTACAAGCAAGCTCATCCGAAATAGAGAGACCCTACGGATTTGTCTCTTCATTTGCACAAGAAAATTTTCCACCATTCAAACCATTCACACCTCCCACCACGTCAACACCATATTTTGGTTTAGGGATCTCCCCTTTACCTAAATTTCCACCTTTCCCTAACATAAATCGCCCCATCCAAATCAATTCATCCAACCAAGGGGGTACATCACATCTTTCAAACACACCATCCACATCAAACCAACGCATGATAGCTAATCAAAATATGGTCTCTCAAAGACCCACTATTTCACTCATCTCTACCATTCCTACCACTTCACCTAGTCCCACCATTCCTATCACTTCACCCATCCCAAATGCACCTATCACCACATTCACTCCAACCACTACATGCACTATACCTCAAACTTCCACTACCCCCATCACACCCCTTACATCGCAACCTCCCACCACCACCATCGCTCTAAGCACATCTCAAACTCCCACCACTCCATCCAACACAATTCCGATCCCACCACCACCACCATTGCGACCAAGCCAAGTAAGCCATTACAATGTTGCATTCAAAGCATACCAACAATTGCTCCAACAATATCAAACAATTCAACAAGCACCTATATCCACGCACGCTTCTCAAGCTTCACGGCAAAATAAAGCTCAAACATCGTTGCAACAACAACAAGCACAACAAGCGGCACAAGCCCAAGCTTTGTTGCAACAACAACAACGACTACTCAAAACTTTTCAAGCTGCCTAGCCCGCCTAACACTCCAAAACACAAAATTTTACTAAGTGTACAAAATTGCTCAAGTCGCTAAGCTGCACAAGCATAAACTGCAAAGATACTTAAGATTCCAAGCACGGTGCAACACAAAGCGCGGTACTTTTGCTACAACAACAAGCAGCCCAACAACTGCATATCTCAGCAATTGAAACAATACAAAAGAAGAAACAAGCGGCTGGCAAACTAAGCTGACCAACATAAGCATTGTTGGACCAACCTGTAATCAGCACAACAACAAGCTCTGTTAAGCAACAACAGCAGATCAACAACAGCGTTGTTGAAAGCATACATGGCACAACAAACAAACATTTCACCCATTCAAACACCCACTCCCCCCCCATAACACCTTCATTCCACCTCCTGATCCACAATTGGATGTCACCTTACAAATTAAATTTCTATCACAACAAGTGCTTGACCTTCAATCAGGAAGGACACCAAAACCACAAAAAAACCTATGCCCTTATCCATTTGATAGGAGCGTAGAAATGAAACCGTTCCCAAAAGGGTTTGAGATCCCTAAATTTGACAAATATCGCGGAACGGGTAACCCTGAAGATCACATCAGGGAATTCCAAGTACATTGCATGGAGGTGGCTTACGACGAAATGTACTTGATGAGATTATTCCCAAGAAGCTTGGCTGAAAATGCTATTGATTGGTTTTCTCGACTTTCTGGAATCAAAAAATTCTAGGAAATCATAGATGCTTTCATACATAATTATTCCTTCAACACTCCCATGGAGGTTAGCTTACAGGAATTATCATCTCTCAAACAAGGGAAAAATGAATCATTTGGTGCTTTCTTACAACGATGGTGATCCAAAGCTAATCAAAGCAAGTGGTCCATGCCTGAAGAGCAACAAGTGGGAACTATCATTGCAAATCTTGATGGGCCCTTGGCTTTCCACCTCAAAGTGCAAAACATCACCACTTATGACCAGTTGATCCCTAGGGTGCTCAATATCGAACGAGCCCTTGCCACACAGGGAGAAACTTCATCATATCAAGAAGGCCGCTCATCATCCAATTATCATGACAAACCACAAACATGGGCAAAGAATCGTAATGTAACCAATGATGGTGTTGTTGACGCCAAAGTTGTCATTAGTGCCCCACGGAAGAACAATCCACCATCCCAACAACAACAACACCAAAATACCAATCCAAGCAATCGACAAGTCAATACTGTGGTCCAACCATCCCATAACCAAAACACAAACAACATTGATCATCAGGGAAGACCACAGCGAAACAAGTTCTTCCCCAAACGAAAATACACACTCCTTGGGGAACCTGCTGAAGCAATCATGAAAAGATTGGTAGATGAAAAATTGATAACGGTCCCTACACATAATAATGATCAAGAACCATCGGTCAAGCCACCATGGTATAATGAGAATTATCTTTGTGACTTCCACAAACTCAAGGGACACACGACAAACAGCTGCATGAGGCTCAAAAATCTAATTCAAGACCTCATAGATGACAAAATCATAGATGTGGAAGCACCATCAGGAAACAAAGATCTCAAGATTTACACGAATCCGATGCCGAATCATGGCAACAAAGGAAACAAAGATCAAGACAAAGGAAAAGGGGCTTATAAAAATGTCAACCACACATACGAGGGTGTTGTTGCTTGTTTAGACGAGTTTTGTGGAGTCATCACCATCAAAGGGGCCCAAGCCGATTGTGGAGTCACCACAAGAGGTGGAAAGGTTACCATTGCAGCACCATCCCAGCCAAGCAGAAATTCCACATCCAATCCAAGGTCTAACCCTAGTGGCTATAATGTCTTGGATCAATTGAAAAGAACCCCTGCACATATCTCCATCATGGAGTTACTCAAAATCTCATCTGCACACAAAAAGATTCTAGAAGAAGCTTTGGCGTCATCTACTATCCCCACAGATCTAGATACAGAACAATTCCAAGCTATGGTCGCAAGTATCACCACACCTAACATTCTTACATTTTCTGAACAAGATTTCCCCACACAACCATCTCACAACCGTGCGCTTCATCTGGAGGTGTACGTAAATAAAAAGAAAGTCAAGAGAGTCTTGGTAGATGGAGGTGCAGGCTTAAATATTTGTTCCTTAAAGCTTCTAAAGAATTTGAACATTTCAGAGGATTCAATTGACAAAGGAAAAGGCATCACAATAAGAGCATATGATGACCAGGAAAGGGTATCCCAAGGCACCATTCAGCTTCCTGTCCAGGTTGGACCCGCCATCATGCAAACCAACTGTCGGGTCTTGGACCTCGATTTACCATACAACATTCTCCTAGGGCGACCATGGATACATGCAATGCAAGCTGTAGCTTCAACCTTTCATCAATGTGTGAAATTCACACATGAAGGTCAAGAGGTTACTATCCATGGAGATCCTGAGCCATTTACCTACTGCAAAAATCTAGAGGCAAAATACTACAAGATCCCGCAAGTACCCAAGAACGATGAAGGCCCATCAACACCTTACGTGGATCCTGCCACTCTCACTTCTGTGACAGAGACACCCTCCACCCCCGCCATCCCCGCCTTTTCTGATATCAAAGTTATAATACAAGATGATGGTTGTGGAAACTATTCAATGCCTAAGAATGCTTTTGTAGTAGGAGAGCTACCACAATCTCCTAGATCAAGAGGACGACCACAATCACAAGAAGCTTCAACATCTCAAGGCTCCTATGAACAAAACCCCACCTTCACAAGTGCAGGAGATCTTGGTCAGGAAACATTAGAGGGGGACCTATCTCATCTCCTCTATCGAGATGATATACCAGCAGTTGAATTACCTATGGACGAACGAAATAGAGGTATGAAGATGATGCTCTCAATGGGCTATAACCGGAACCAAGGGTTAGGCCAAGATAATAACGGGCGTGTAATACCCATTATACCTGAGAAGCAAATAAAAAATCTTGGCATTGGTCATCCTACTCCTAAGGTAACTGTACTTGGTCGAGGTGACCATGGTAGACAGAATCGAATGCCTCCTCAGGAATCCATAGCTACTCCACAATCCTCCATGACTTTAGGAATGCCCACTGATTTAACTGAGTCACCAAAAATAGGATTACCTTTACTGTTTGAGGATACTAACGTCCTTATGATTAGCACCTTGTCTTATGAGTTTGAAAACCAAAGCAATGAAATCCGATTAGTCTATCCCCAACTGATTGATTACGACCAACGGGGACCACCAATTCTTGACATGTTTGAAAACGATAAGGCGCTCTCGGAATTCATGGGACTTAGGGATGACATTCCATGTGGGGATCATAAGGCAGGTTTTATCATAGAGCTGGATACACATGCATACTATGGAGAAACGATTGAATCCCTAAGTCGCAAAAATAAAAAATTGAGAATAATCTCCAAGTCCTTGAGTGAAAACCACCTTGTGGCACTCTCCGACTCTAAAAAAGTAAAAAGAAAGGACGCATCCAATGGTGAAAACCTCTCTGAGGCGCCTGAGGATGGGGGATTCAAGCTTCCTCTTACAGCTATACACCAAGAAAAGTCAGCTATGCTAGCAGAAAAGTGCAACCCCATCAATCTGGGAACACAAGAAACTCCTCATATTACATTCTACGCTGAGTCATTATTATGCAAAGAACAAGAGGAGTTGGCTACCTTCTTAAAGGAGAGGAAGATAAACTTTGCATGGACCTATGCTGATATGCCAGGATTGGATCCAAAGGTAGTGGTTCATCACTTAGCAGTTTATCCTGAAGCTAAACCTGTAAAACAGAAGTTGAGAAAGATGCACCCACATATTGCTCTATTAGTCAAGATGGAACTCCAGAAACTACTAGATGTGGGATTCATACGAACGATTGCCTACCCTGAGTGGGTCTCCAATCTAGTACCGGTTTCAAAACCAACTGGGGGCATAAGAATCTGTACGGACTTTAGGGACTTGAACAAGGCTTGCCCAAAAGATGATTTTCCGTTGCCTAACATTGATATGATTGTAGACATGACCGCGGGGCATGAGATGCTTTCCTTGATGGATGGATTTTCAGGCTATAATCAGATAAGAATTGTAGAGGAAGACCAACATAAAACATCTTTCACTTGTCCTTGGGGCACATACTGCTGGAACGTAATGCCATTCGGCTTAAAGAACGCTGGGGCCACATACCAAAGGGCCATGACACTAATATTCCATGACATGATCCACAAAATAGTTGAGGACTATGTCGATGACATCCTGGGAAAATCCAAAAAGAGGAAGGATCATATATCGGTCTTGAGTGCTATCTTTGACAGACTAGAAGAATACAAGGTTCGTTTGAATCCCAAGAAGTGTGTCTTTGGCGTACAATCAGGAAAGTTGTTGGGCTACATAGTGTCAATGAGAGGCATTGAGATTGATCCGGCAAAGGTGAAAGCAATACTTGAAATGGAAGCTCCTAGGACATTGAAACAACTGAGAGGTCTCCAAGGCAGGCTTCAGTCAATTCGCAGGTTCATAGCACAATTAGCAGACAAACAAATCCCTTACTCTCACTTACTCCACAAGGGGGTAACGTACAAATGGGATGACAAATGTGAACAAGCCTTCAACAAAATCAAGGAATATCTGTTAACACCTCCAGTACTAAGGCCTCCAATTCAGAACAAACCATTGATCCTTTATATCTCAGCAACTGCAGCAGCCCTTGGTGCTCTCCTAGCACAACATGATGAAAATGGAACAGAAAGAGCCATCTACTACATCAGCCGTACAATGGTGGGCCATGAGTTAAACTATACATTCATTGAAAAAGCTTGCCTAGCAGTGGTGTTTGCATCCCAAAAATTCAGACACTACATGTTGGCACACAAGATCAAACTCATAGCTAAAATTGATCCCTTAAAGTATCTTCTTTCAAAGGCAATGCTTACGGGAAGAATGGCTAAGTGGGTAATGATATTATCAGAATATGACATTGAGTATGTGGAGCGCAAGGCAATCAAGGGACAGGTCATTGCAGACCAACTGGCAGATGCACCTATCTATGCGGAGAGCCCACTTGTTTCAGAATTTCCAGATGAATCCATTTTCAACATTGACATAGCTACTCATTGGAAACTATACTTTGATGGCTCCTACACACAACATGGGTCCGGAGCTGGTATCTTCTTCATCACTCCACAAGGGGATTGTATACCAAGATCATACAAACTAGCATTCCCTTGTACCAACAACATTGCAGAATATGAGGCTTTAACTATAGGTCTCAGGATAGCAGTACAGTGGAACATTATGGCATTGAAGGTATATGGAGATTCACAGCTTATCATAAATCGAGTGAACAATGAGTACCAAACAAAGGATGATAAGCTAACTCCATACAAAAGGCTGGTGGAAAATCTCAAGGAATATTTTGTTGACATCACATTTGAGCAAGTACCAAGAACCAACAACAGAGCAGCAGACGCAATGGCAACTATTGGATCACTCTTAGAGATCCCTCAAAATGTTCCGAAATACGACTTCTTGGTAGAGCAGCTTCTCGTACCAGCATTCAAGGTACCAGAGTCAGAATTTGTGGGTGAAATCGTTGGTCCAAATGATCAGTGGTACCAAGACATTTACACATACCTTAGGATAGGTATCATTCCCGCCGATTTGCGTTCAAGCCTTAGACGAACCTTTATCAAGAAAGCATCTCGTTTTGTCATTTTAGGAGAAACCCTTTATCGTAGAAGCATAGAAGGAACCTTACTAAGATGTCTTAACCCTGAGGAGGCTTCGGCTGCCCTAACTGAGGTGCACAACGGCATCTGTGGTTCTCATTCGAGTGGCATGACCTTGTCTAAGAAATTGCTGAGGAGTGGGTATTACTGGCCTACCATGGATAGAGAGGCACATGAATACTTCAAGAAGTGTCTACAATATCGGTAACAGGGCCTCATCCATGCTTGCTCCGACTCAAGAACTTCATCAATCATCACGCCGCGGCCCTTTTCACGTTGGGGACCTGGTCTGCATTGGGAAAATCACACCCCACCTCTCATCCAACGGCCACAAATTCATTATAGCGCAGCCCAGTACTTCACCAGGTGGGTTGAAGCCACTTTATGACCTACATAACAAGAAAGCAGATCTCAAAGTTCATCCTGAACTATCTCATATGCCGCTATGGTGTTCCACAGGCTATTATCTCGGATAATGGGACACCATTCAAAAATCAGGAAGTCCGTGACCTATGTGATAAATTCAAAATCCAACATCGCTTTTCCACCCCATACTATCCCCAAGGCAATGGCCAAGCAGAAGCTACAAATAAAACCATCCTCAAAATCCTTAAGAAAAAAGTCAATGACGCAGGTCGTGACTGGCATTTGCAGCTTAATCTTGCCCTTTGGGCTTACCGAACCAGCATCTGCACACCCACTGGTGCCACACCATTTTCCTTGGTCTACGGATCAGAGGCCATCTTGCCCATTGAGATCGAGTTACCATCCCTCAGAGTATCATTGCAAAACCTCATCACGGACGAGGAGTATCGAGTTTCAAGACTGAACGAGCTGGAACTGTTGGATGAGCGACGTCTGGACGCTTTAAACCATCTGCAAGTGTATCAGAATAGACTGAAAAGGAGCTACAACAAGAAAATCAGAAGCAGAACTTTCCAAGTTGGAGAATTAGTCTTAAAAGAAAATCAGAAGAATGTCCCAAATCCTAGCAGCAAAGGAAAGTTCGAACCCAATTGGTTAGGGCCTTTCATTGTCACAGCAAGCTACAAATCAGGGGCGTATCAGTTATCAACACCCGAAGGGGAACCTCTGCAGGAGCCCATGAATAGCTCCCATCTCAAAAGTTTATACCCTAAAATCTTTCAGTACCAGAACAAAAAATCAAAATCATAAAAGTCACAGAAAAATAGTTACTTGGCTGAAAACACAGCAAGCGAGGCGTCTTGGTGACAACAAAAAAAAATCAAAAAATCAAGAAAGCGGTAAAAGAGAAAAGAAATACGTCCTCTAGTGGCCGCCCGGTGGCACTTTGGGCAAGTACCTTGGTGAAAACCTAGCAAACAGGCACCTTGTGTAAATAAGCACTCTCCATCCATCTTGATCTCCATGACTTGCTTTGCATCATTCACTCACCCATCGCATATCATCACATTTCACCCTTCCATCCGCATCTACACCATAGCTTGGTCTTGCGTTTGTGTCATGATTCCTCCTAGAGCTACTTGGCCCACTTAAAATGTCAGTTTGTCCACCTTTCTATATTGGATTAATCTATACTTTGTCTTTGAAACACGTTCTCATGTCCCGGATGGGATTAGGTGTATGATCTTAAAATAAAATCAGAAAATCAAAAACATTCAAACATATCAAAATCAAAAATAGGTCAAAATTCATTCAAAGTCAAAATAGAGTTGTCTTGTACGAACTAAGTCATCTCGAGCTTGACGTGGGCAAGGTTGATCTTTGTTGATCGTGAGACATTTAGGTTGAATCTGTAGAGTCTGTCTGTCGTGACAGCCACGCATCATGTGTATCTTCATACGTAAGTATTGGTCAAGTAAATCGGTGCGAACTCACAGTGGTCTGGCGTATATAACGTAGAAGCGAAAGGCTAATCTGTCGATAAGCCCCGAGGCGGCCCTGGGAGATGGGTCACTAGGTTAATCTCTCGATCAATCTCTAAAAAATCTTCAAAACATTGGAGAATTGAAAATCAAAACATTTGAAAACATTTGAAAAAATACCAAAAACAGCCTCAAAACATTGCAAAACTCAAAAACATCTCAAATATTTGAAAAAAATCCATCTCATCTCGCTTACACTCGCAATAATCAATCATCCATAATAAATCATCATCACCCTCAACCTTTGGTAAAACAGTCAGAAACAAGTCTAGCAGTCAAATGTGAAAACCTAAACTGTCAAAATCTCAAGTATAGGTCAGTCAGCAAGCAAGTTGGTCAACTCTTTTCTTATCAATGGCATATAAATCATAAATCAATTTCATCATTGTTTGATAAAAGCATGTCCTAGGATCCGTTCCGACAATGGGCACTTTTATCAAACCAACCACTTTGGGTAAACAAAACGACGTGTCATTAACATGTCCTAGGATCCGTTCTGACAATGGACATTATCTTTTGGCAATAAGTTTCGGCTCCCATCTTTCGAAACATCATTTCTCTCGGCTAACGGTACGAAGAACATTAGTTTGTTTGCTCACTTACTTTATCTTGTTTGATTTATCTCATTGTGCTCATTCCAAGGACCTCTCGATGATGTCCGAACGAAGGATTTAGAGAGATAGGAATGGGGCAACGATCATTATCTTTTGTCTGCTGTGCTTGTTGGATATCTTTGTAATATAACCTTGGTCATGCGTGCTTTTGTTTAGTCTATAGCAAGGGTGTTTTAAGTTTCTTGTTGACCACATAGAAAGGCCCGCCTTCCTATGTTTTGGTCCGAGATATTTGAAATATCTGAACTATTTTCTAGACAGGGTTCCGTATGTTAGGTGTGAACAAGAATACTCCTATCCGATTTGTCGAGTCAAAGTCCATCACACTAGGTACAACGCCATCCTGGTTCTCGATACCTTGATGCATCGTACTGCGTGTATTATCAAACATAAGGAAATCTGCCCTTTGAAAATCCCAACTCCACGGAAAGTAGTCATCACCATTTGCATGATCATCTCATTCTTTCATTCTTCTATCACATTCTTCTATCTTTACTAACATTTCTATCCCAGTTGGTACATGAAGCTACCCACAACTAATGAATGTCCATTCATCTACATCAACCACTCCTCTCGCATTTTATCGCGATTTTGATTGGCAATTGGCATTCCCATTCAACATCTCGAGGGGGCAATATACCAGTGCAATTCTTCTCACTGGGGCAATAGTGGGGCATCCGAAAAATCAGAATTTTTTTTATTTTGATCATGACAAGATCATTCTTTGAATCAATGCAACAAGTACATTGCTTCAAAGAGGGGCAAAATGTAGACATGCAAAATGTACAAGTTGACATTGCGCATCTACTTGATCTACTAACATCGTTTCTTCCTAAATCATCCCTCGGTCTATTGTTTAATCAAATTCCCTATTTGATTAAATTCATCAATATTCATCTCTTAATTAAATAATATTTTGTCTAATTAAGTCACTTTCCCTGTTAATTAAATCAATTCATCTGATCTAATTATCCTATTTAATTAAATAATCAATTTATTTGAATTAAATCTCTAAGGTCTATCACATTAAATTAAATAAATTAAACCTTATTTAATTTATCTGGTTCATCCCTTTTAATTAAATAAATCAAAATCTTTATTTAATTAGCCTCTTATCATATTCCTCTCTTTTATTTAAATTAATCCAAAATCTAAATCAAACAAATCAACTAATCCCCTTAAATTAGTCAAATCTGATTAATTTAATCATAATCACTCCAAATCCTCTAGATTTTGCAGCACAATTAAATCATTTATTTATTTAATAATTTCCTATTTTCATTCAAAAAGGCATCTAAGTGGGAATATTCCTCAAATTTGAAATCTCCCCCCAAAAGGACTTGTCCATCCAACAAAGCATTTAAAGCTCTTACATTGTCTCTTACATGTCTCCCACTTGGCATTTAACTCATTTTTCATCCCCCTAAACATGTCATCTCATCAAATTCAAATTTCAAACTTGCACAATCCTCAAAACTTGCTCAACCTTCATCCTCTCACATGTTGACAAGTGGCATTATATCATTGGTTGAATCTTTGTCCCACATTGATCAAATTTGGACATCTCTTCAACTTATCATTCTATAAATACAATGCTTCACCATTCATTTTATCATCCACATTTCAAGCAAAGTTACTATGCTAAAATACTTAGCAATTCTCATCCATCTCATTGAATCATAGCTAGGTTTTTTTGCAGATTTTAAGCTTGGAGCATACATTCAAAGTCTTCATCAAGTGGATCAATCATCTTCAATCAACATTTGCATTCAAGGAGTTGGGAAAGGGCAAATCTCCACACACCTATTTGCACCAACTCCCTCAAGAGATCAAGAGTTTGCTTGCATTAGATAGGATTTAATTGTTTCATTTGTGTTCTTCATTTTCATTTCTCATCTTTTGCAAATTTCAAATGGATTTCTTGAGGAATCATTGGTTTCTAATCTTGTGTTTGATCTAATTGTTTGCATGTTTATTGTGTTTGTGCAAGGTATAGATTCAAATGTTTTCCACGGTAACCATTTTCAGATCCTAACCCGTGCAATAGGTTATTCAGGAGCAGAACTTTCTAAGATGGATACTATTGATAGGTTCATCAAACAGATCCCCTTTAGGTGTGGAAAATTTATATGCTCCAGATCCATAAACTGATATGATGACAAAGGGACCTAGCCAGTTAGGTTCAAACTTCCTTTTCTTTTCTCTGTCCTACTGATTTGTAGGGTTTTCTTTTAGGACCAAGTCACCAACCTAAAAGACTCTAGGTTTTACCCTATGATTGTAGCTTCTAGAAATTCTTTGTTGGTATGCCTTCAAATGATTGATAGCTTTTTGATGATGTTCATCTAGCAATTTTAGTTCCTGTAGCCTAGAGACTCTATAATCCTCATTTGTAACGATACCTTTTAGTGAAACTTAGAGTGATGGAATTTCAACCTCAATGGGTAGTATAGCTTTTGATCCATATACCAAAGAATATGGTGTAGCTCTTGATGTTCTGATGCTAGTTCTATAGGCCCATAATGCAGGATTTAGTTCAACATGCCAATCACGTCCAACATTGTTAACCATTTTCTTTAGGATTTTCAGAATTGTTTTTTTTGAGCCCTCTGCTTGGCCATTTCCTTGAGGATAGTATGGTGTTGAGAAACGATGTTGGATATGAAATTTTTCACATAACTTCTAGACATCCTAGTTCTTAAAATTCCTACCATGTTCTATTACAATGGACTAAGGTATGCCATATCGACAGATGAGGTAGTTCAGTATGAAAGATGATATTTGCTTTCCAGTGATTGTTGTTAAATGAATCACTTCTATCCATTTTGTAAATTACTTTGTTGTTGTGATTATGAACTTGTGTCCATTGGATGAAGACAAATTTATCTTTCCTACTAGGTCCAATCCCCATTGACAAAAGGGCCATGTTGATGTAAATGGTTGCAATTCTTGTGCTGGCACATGGATTAAGTTACCATGAATTTGGCATTTCTGATACTTTTTAACAAATTGATAAGACTCCTCCATATTCGACCAGTAGTACCCCAAACAGAGGAGTTTCTTTGCTAGGGTTAGACCACTTGAATGAGTTCCACAAATACCTTCATGGACCTCATGTTAGGTTGTTTCAGATTCGTGATGTTCTAGACATTGAAGAAGAGTACCATCTAGACCTCGATGGTAAAGGATGTCAACAATTAATGTATGTCGTGTGGATTGGCTGATAAAGTTGCATTTTTTATTTCTAGAAAGATCAAGCAGAAGGATATTATCCTTGAGGTAAGCATAGATCTCTTTATAGAGTGAGGTTTGGACATCAACCATTTGGCATATGGTCTATGATTCATATTGTCGTAAGCTGGGTTAGATACTTGTTCTACCATAAACTCATAGCGACCTTGCTTTTCTGGTAATTGTAAGAGAGAAGCAATTGTCTCCATAGCATCCACAACTTTGTTCTCTACCCTTGGTATCTGTTTGAACTTGATCTCCACAAAGTACTTTTTAAGATCTATCATTTTCTTATATGGAATGAGTTTTTCATCCTTTGTCTGATACTCACCATTTACCTGATAGATGATAGTTGTGAGTCCCCATACACTTGTATTTCTGTGATGTTCCATTCAATAGCCACTTTGATGCCAATAATCAATGCCTCATACTCAGCCACATCATTGATACATGGAAACATTAGTCTATAGGACCTTGGGATGGTGTGCCCTTGAGGTGTAAGAAATAGAATTCCTGCACCAAACCCCCTTTGTGTAAATGATCCATAAAAATAAAGTCTCTATTGTTGTGTGGTAATATTCAGAATGTTTGCATCCAAAAATTCAATGTTCATTGGATGATTATCCTATAACCGAGCTTCAGCTAATTGATCAGCTATCACCTATCCTTTGATGGCTTTCTAGTCTATATACTGGATTTCAAACTCACTTAAGATCATAACCCATTTTTCTAGTCTCCCTGTTAGGGAAGGTTTGCTGAGTAGATATTTTAATGGATCTATTTTTGTGATGAGTCTAACTGTATGAGTCAACATGTAGTGTCGCAATTGTTGGGTTGCAAATACTACTTCCAAACAAGCTTTTTCTATGAATGTGTAATTTATTTCATAACCATTGAGATTCCTGATGATGTAGTAAATAGATTGTTCCTTTCCTTCAGAATCTTCTTGTGCTAATAGAGCTCCTAAAGAAATGTCAGTTGTTGTGATATATAGTAACAATGGTCTTTCTGCTATAGGTGGCATGAGTATGGGAGGCGACATCAAATATTGCTTTATTTGGTTAAAATTTGTTTCGCAGTCATGATCCCACTTGAATGAGACATTCTTATGAAGTAGATGATTGAATGGATGGCTTTTGTCCACCAATTGGGAGATAAATCTCCTGATGGATTGTAGCCTGCCTTGTAGATACCGTAATTGACTGATATTTTTAGGTGGCGACATCTCCATTATTTCTTTTACCTTAGCCGGATCCACTTCGATTCCTTTTTCTGACACTATGTATCCAAGGAGCTTTGTTGATGTTACCCCAAACACATATTTCTTAGGGTTCAATCTAACATTGAACTTTTCTAGTCTAGCAAATATTTTGTCGAGGATCTCCAGATGTCCTTCTCTGGTGTATGATTTTGCTAAGATGTCATCCACATAATCTTCCATGAAAGTATGCATCATGTCATGAAAAATAGCGGTCATTTCCTATTGATATGTTGCACCTGCATTTTTCAACCCAAAAGGAATGACATTCCAACAGAATGTACCCCAAGGACAAGTGAATGCTATCTTTTCTTGATCTTTAGGTGCTATATTTATTCCCTGAGAAGCCATCCATTAATGACAACATGGCATGTCCCGTTGTTAAATCAACAATGATGTCAATACTTGGTAAAGGAAAATCATCCTTTGGACATGCCTTATTTAGATCTCTGAAATCTATGCATATTCTAATGCTATTGTATGGTTTAGATATAGGTACAATATTGGAGATCCACTCTGCATAATTGATGGACCTAATAAATCCTACATCTAACAAGTTCTTCAGCTCATCTTTTACCATCAAGGCGATGTGGGGATGCATTTTTCTCAATTTTTTCTTTATAGGTTTGATTCCATATGGTAGAGACAAATGATGCATTAGGAGATCTAGATCTAATCTTGGCATATCAAAATAAGACCAAGAAAAATTATGTCACTCTTCAAAGAATTTGATGAATTTGGACTTCTCCTATTATGTCATAGACGCTGCTAGATGTAGAATCTTTGTCTTTTCTATTGTTCCAAGATTTATGGAATGTGTAGGCTCCACTAGTATTGATGATCTGTTATGGTAATTCTCTGGAAGGGTGTCAAATCTCCCTTCATTCAGTGCCTCATAAAGGTTTTCACTATTAGATACATTCTTTATTTTCCCTTTTTCAAAATCTAATGCTGCCTCAAAAAAGGTCTTCACCATTAGATCCTTTTTTTTCTATTGTCATTTTTGCAACTGGACGATTTGGAACCCTCTTGATTTGATGAGTTGTTATGAGTATTATGGGTAGAACTTGTATCAAGTTCGTCACTGCAAAGAAAATTTATGATGGCCTCATCATTTGAAAAGACTGGTATATTAATAAGTTTGGTTGGTTCCCAGTCAATTAGTTCAGGATGTATCAGTTGTAATAAGTCATCAAGTTGAGTAAGGTTGATGACTATAAGTGTTCTAATAGCCATGTTGTCAAATTTTTATGTGGGAAGGTTGAGGTCTATGATATTACCCTCCTCTAAGTCATCTATCTCACTTGATGTTTGTTCATCCTCGCTTAAGTCATTGATATTTGTTGATCCCAATACAAGTGGTCTAGTTCCTGAACTCTATCCCTCCTCTCGTGTGGGTGTATACTCTTTGATGACATCAATTTTTTTGTTAGTGTATGATGTTGCAAATAAATGATCCCATTCATACTCATTGGAATATGTTTCAGACCCATCCCTCATTTGCAAAATCCTTTCTACTACTTTCTGAGTTACTTCTTCTCTCGATTCCCCTGTATAGCCTAATCCTAGTTTGTCTTTAGGCTGAAGTGTTAGAGGTTGAATAGGTTCTATAATACCATCTTTTCTCTTTCCAATTGGTCCTTTCCCTTCATAGCCCATTTTTTCTAAGATAGCCTTTCCTTTTCCATATTGATTTGTTCTTATGCTGATATTTGCTGATGTTGAAGCTTCTTCATCTTTGTAGAGCCAATTTAGAATGGCCTTGTCTTCTAATTCATATTCTAGAGTTCCTTCTTTTACAAATATTTCATCCAAAACCATGATGGGTTTTGATGATTGTTGTTTGTTTGTTGTGGGTTGTCCATATGATTTTGGAGATGGCAGCAATTGTGAAAGACACAAAGATTGCTCCATGGAATATGATGGAGCTTCAAATTTTTGCTCCTTGTTTGCCACTCATGCACTACCTTATGTCGCTGGTCTTTCATGGTGTTGGAAAATTTCTAAGGGTTGTGGTTTTAGCTTTGTTTTTAGGTAAAACCCCAGTGTTTGTTTTATGCCTTGGTTGGGTTCTATTTTGTTGTTACCTTTTGAAGGTTTTTAAAACAACTTATGCCCCATTGTTCCATCTAGGCTTGGTCTCTTTGGGTTTTAATTTTATTTCCTCTGCTGGTTTTATTTTCCCTAAGTCTTGGTTGGCCCTATGTTTCATCATTTAAAAACAACTTATTTAATTGTTTTCCATCTGCCTAGTGATGTCCCCTTGTCCTTTAATGAATGTTTTATTTTACATAAGGGATTGAACTCATGTGCTACCATTGATCAAATCTCCTTCAGATATCAATAGCTACCTGCCATTGTGTGATCAGGAAGTGCAGGACTTTTATTGATCGTGATATCATGGGTGGGCGCCATGTGCCCTTTCTGAAGGATGAAATCCCTGCCACCATTGATGTGTTGTCTTTTGATCTCTGCCATTCCCCGCTATCCTGTGATGACCCCACCACACTACTTTGGTCGATTGTGATATCACGGGCATGTGCCATGTGTCCTTTCTGGAGTGGCCGAAGGAGATGGATTTGTGTGTCATCGATCAATCTTCATCATATATTAATGGTTGCCCACCATCACGTGATCCAAAGCTACAATATCTTTACTAATCATGATATAACAGGTGGGCACCATGTGTCTCATCTGATGAAGCCAAAAGAATAAGGAAATACATTAATCCAGCCTTAAATACATTAAAAGGCAGATTACTAAAGTTCTCTCAAGGTGCACATGTTTTAAATTGATGGATTTGTTATTATTTGAATTGGAAAGCTTCTTGATGAATAAGAATAAGGCCGACAACTGTGTTGAAGGACCAAGATCACTGATGGTTAAGATCTACAGCTACCATTCATCGCGTGATCCAGAATTGCAAGGTTTTTATTTATCACGATATTGCGGGCGATCGCCACATGTCTCATTTGGTGGAGCCGAAGAAAGAATGAAATACTTTAACCCAACTTTAATGTGTTATGTTGTGGGTTACTAAAATGCTTGTGAGATACACATGCTTCAAATCAACGAAAATGTTATGATCTCAGTGGAAAAGGTGCTTGATTGATAATATTAAGGCCGACTAATGTTTTGAAGAAATAGGATCACCAATGTTCAAGATCTACAGTTGCCCACCATCGTGTGATCCAAAGTTGTAGGATCTTTACCGATTGTGATATCACAGGAAACTACCATGTGGATTTCCTTCACGGCGTATGGTATGGTGGGCCCTTTACTGCCATGTTGGCGATTGTGTCAGCTAGTTTTGAAGGTAGTTGTTAGATGTTTTGATCAAACTGAAGGATCGATGGCTAAGATTTAAATTTGCATCAAATATGGTTGGCGCTATTCATGCAGTGTGCGAGTGAGCTTTAATGGTGGATGAGACACTTACTAGCGTGATTCGATTGACATAAAATCAATTTTCCTACTTTGTTTGTATCACAAAGTATTCAACTATTTTGCGGAGCAGTTTCAAAGCCAAAGGTGGAATTGCGAGTCTCTGTAGCCATAATTTGGGATTTCTGCGAACAAAGCCTCCTAGCTATTTGAAGTATAACATTATAAAGAATCCCTAGTTTGTCCAAGATGGCACTGCCAAAGTAGCATTTTTTCCAAGTTGATTATCTAAGAAGAAACCTATATGATGATTTCTTGGATCAATTGTCCTTGTTAATGAATGATAGGAGGAAGGGATTGATTCTAATGTGAGGGAAAATCCTGGTGGAAGGGTTAGTATATAATTGCTCCAACATTGTCGATGCTCAGGTTCCTCTCACATGCTTGGAAATGTTCAGATTATGGTATGGACAGAGGAATTTTCCTCACCTCTTTTCAAATGGATGGATGTATGACATGGGGAAACTGATGGTACCAAATGTGTTCCCTGATGTAGACCTACTTAGGGCAGTGGCTGCAAGATATGACCCTGTCACATGGGTAATCAAAGATAATGGTGGAGGTGTTCTACTAAGTATTAATAGAGAAGAGGTCTGACCAATTTTTGACCTGAGTGAACTGAGTGAAGACTTGGTTCCTATCAATCTTGAGGAGATGAAGTAGGAATATGCAAAATTGAAGTCTCTCTTTAGAGCTAAGTTGCTTCCACCTCATTTGGCTAGAGCAGGAGGTTAAATATTTCATATAAGCCCTAGTGACTAGGAACCTTTTAGATTAAATTGTTTTGCAAATAATTTCTTGGCCACTTTCTATTCATTGTGTCAGATTTTAGGTTTTAGTCCTAGTGCGGTGATGCCCATTGCTTACATGTTCATGGGTGTACAAATACAACACTCTAACTTCTCTGTGACACATGATTTTTCCCCTTTCCTGGCTGAGAGGATACATGAAGGGTTGTCAAAGTTGCAGAAAAATGATACTGGCACTCAATTATTTTGGTATTCTATGTTGATGTATATGTTCCTGTTCAAGAATGTTGATTTCTTCTCTGAGAGGATGAAATTAAGGCAATCAGTTGATGGAGAAAGATTTCCAATATAGATATGGGCTGCAGATTTAACTTGCAATAAGGAAATCACTAGTTATGTGCACTTTGATAATTGTTTTGCTTCCAGATTAAGGGCTAGATTGATGGTGAATGTACCTAGGATCCCTGAGGGATTGCATGATTTCCTCAGGCTAAAGGGGAGGAAGCTAGAATTGAAGGTTTACCATAACTGGGGTGACATTATCCCATACCTAGTCAGTACAGTCTTGAGAGTATATGGTTTTCAGGGAGCCCCCCATATATTTCCATACAATGTGCCACCAAGAGTGGGGTTTGCAGAAGTTATGTGGTAAATAGGTTGTATTCATGAGGACAACCTCACTGGGAGGGGTAAGGGAACTTTTTTCCTTGATTATACAGTGGTGTTTGATTTTTTTTTCAAAAGGAGACTGGGTGCATTTTGATAAATTCTTTGATGATTACTATTTGAGATGTGGTCCAAAGCAACAACATGATCCTGAGGGTTTCTTTTCTCTTTTCAGACAAAGAATAAAAGCTGGCAAGTTTGTGCATGAATTCAACTTCCCTGAGGACCTGATTAGAAATGAGTTTGACCTAAATAAGTAGGAGTTGAACAAGGAGAAATGGATAGCTTATGATAAGCTATTAGCCATTGTGCACAAAATGGATCCCAAGTATGATCCATTGTTGGAGTTTAGTTCATACCATAAGAAAATTGATTTTCTGATGGAGAATTTCAAAGAGATTATGGGCACTTTAAGAACAAAAAAGGTAAACTTAGAACTAAGTCTAGGTGTACAAGAAAAAGGTGCCAGACCAATTGAAACAAGGCCATCATATCATCCTATAGAAAGGTGGCCCATTTATAGGAGGAAAAAGGATAGCAACAGTGATGAAGAAGAAGTGGACAGAAAAGGAAAGAAAATAATGAAGGTGCCTCCACAACTAGAACCAAAATTCAAAGTGCTTAGGGAAATCAAAATTATTGATTTAGAATAATCATTGGAAGACAATCCCTCATCACCACCATCTGAACCAAGCCCTAAGAGGAAAATAATTGATGAACCATAGGAGGATCTGATGGATGAAATCATTGTTACTGATCAAGACATGCAAGTTGGTATGCCTTCCCCTCCTAGGCCAACTAAATTAGTTTTATCTCATTTAGATATGAAAGGAAAAAGTGTACAAGATGCAAGAATGGAAACATGCAA
>VDFB02113827.1:0-27792 GCA_007258455.2 Sequoia sempervirens
ATGGAGAAGGTGACGTCTAATTTTTTTGTCCTATCTGTAATCGAAGGACGATTGATCCTATCATAGGGCATGCAAAACCATTATGTGTCTTGATCCATGTTGTCAGTTTATCATAATCATCTTGATAAAGATCATGTAATACTAAAAACTCCTTAGTGATCATGTTCTCTCCACAGGAGGGATCTATTAATATCTCGTTATTGGGCTTATCATAGATGCGGTCGGCTATGTAAAGAGGACCATCGAGAATATTTTTTAGTATATCCTTAGAGGAGAAGGTAATATCAGGAGATTTCTTAGGTTGGCCCTTATGAGGGATAATGTCTATCACACCTACCATTTCATCCATAGGATTAACATGTGCAATAGGTGGAAGAGGATCATGTTCATCATTTGTATCAACATTCATCACATCATTGTTTAAAGTTTCACTAGATTTGACAAATGAAATATTGTGTTTAGGCATTGGGTTAGTAAAAATTTGGAATTTTTTATTGGGAGGGGCAATGGACTTATTGCCTTGATCATTGACACCCGTAATGGATAGACAACTAAAATCAATGAGGTTTTGCACAAAGTGTTTAAGATGCTTACATTATTCTGTATCATGTCCATTTTGGTGATGATAATGATAATAAGCATTTGATTTAAAGGTTGGGGGTAAAGGCTTAGTAGGATCAGGAGTTTTGATAGCAGGCAATGTAATAATTTGTTGTCCTAGGAGTTGGGACATTGTGTTATGAAGGGTATCAGGTAAAGGTGTGAAATGTATCTTTGGATCCCCATAACTAAAGGGCACCACTATTTTAATAGCTACCACTTGATTATTGACAGGTGGAGTTGGTTGTTGAGGAGGGGGTTTGAATTGTAAGAACTCTTTGTGGGTATGTGCAGGATCACGATGGGCCAAAAAGTGGCAATACGATGGGTATATATAGGGTATGTGGCTGACAAATTTTTTTTTACCCAAAATTGATGAAATGAAAGGGTTTTAAAGGGGAGATTCTTACACCATAGTATAAATTATTCTTTATTTTTTGAATTTTAATAGAATTATTATTATTTATTTTTCTATTTGAATTATGACTAAAGTCCTTATTGATAGGTTGATTGAAAAGCATCTGGCTTTCAAATGATATCATTTTTAAATCAAGGCTTATGCATCCCATTCTATGCTTCGCATACTATAGGATTAAAAAAAGAAAAATTGAATTTTTATGAAGAGTTTTGACAAGTTAAGGTAGAGTCCGGACATGAGTTTTTATAAACTTTCAAAAGTTGTAATAAAAATTCATAATTAATTATTTACTTGGAAAAAATTACAAAAAATATGCATCACCTTCCGAGACATGAGTCCTCTACCCATATCTAAAATCTTATAAAAAATAATTATCATTTTATTGTGGTTAGGGTGGTCAGACAAACACCTACTTCTTATTTTTTCCCTGAAATTTAAGTACTGTTGAATTGAAATTCCAAATTTTCACCAAAGAGATTTTCTATTTTTAAAATAAACCTAGTAGTTTAGAAACTACATTCAGTTTGCTACAGATTCTATTCTTACAAATTTTTGAAATAATATAGATAACTTATTCAAATTGTTATGTCAAGTTGCCTAACTCTGATTTTTTTTAAAAAATTGCCACTTTAAAAGGCCTTGTTCTTTCCATGATGATCCTACACATACCCTTGTTTTTCTTTCTAGATGGTTGGGAATTGTTTTGGTTAGCATGTTCATATTTCTCAACTCAACTAGAAGTGGACTTTACATCACGACTACTAACTGAATTGTGATAATTGCAAAGGGAAGTACACAAGTGCATGAAGGAGGGAAATTTCATCATGGTCAATTTATCTTGAATCTGTCTTTGCAAGTTTTCAATGAACATCTTTTGGAGATGTGGATCAGGAACTTGGACATCAATTTGGGCATAAAGTGATTGATAGTGTGAGATAAAACCAATTATCTTTTCATCCACATTTTTTTTACATCTCATCAAATCAACCAATGTCTTTTTTGGAGTCATGTGCACATGGAAATGATTTATAAATGCATCAACAAGTTCATTAAATGAGCAAATTTAATTTTTCGATAAAGAGGAAAACCATTCCAAGGTAGTGTCCTTTAAAGTACTAGGAAATAGTTTAGCTAATAGTTTATCGTCAAGGACAAAGTCACTACATAAGGCAGTATAGGAATTGACATGGTTAGAAGTATCTCCCTTCCCTCCATATTTCTCAAATCTAGGTATCTCTACTCCTTATGGCATCGGTGTTCATAGTATTTCCAAAGAGAGTGGGCTGCTTCGAACATAATAGGTGGGTGGTGCATTGTGGTTTTGATTTATAGTGGATATTTGTTTTTGCATAGAGGAAACAGTTTGGAAGTTTTGTGTTATGAGAGGATCAGTGTAGGTAGTATGAGGTGGAACTAAAAGTCATGAGAAAGTGTATCTAGTAGTAGGGAAAGTGAATGGAGCACTTATAAGTGGTAGCGTCCGGTAGAGGATAAAACATCGATGCCACAGAGGAACTAGGGATACTAGTAGGAATACCTAAGGAAGGAGTCGCATTACTAACACATTGCATGATTGTTGCGACGTGGGGAGTGGTGTAGGTAGGTATGGAGGCTACCATTGAAGGAGGAATTTGAGTTCCTCCTTGGTTAGGCACATTGCTTGTTGGAATAGGAGAACTAGATTTCGAAGGAAGATGTTTGCCAAAGATTTTAACTATGTTTTGCACAAGGTCAAGACCTTCATCACTTTCAAGCATATAGTGGATGTTTTTTATTGTGGGAGTTGCAATGGCAGAGATCTTTTCAAGGCTAATTTGGTGTTGCAAATGTACTAGATCCTCATGAATTTGAATTATCTTTTCTTGTGGGACGTCATCATTCTTATGTTCAACATGCATGTTTCCTAAATGCAAAGAGTTACTAAAGGTATTGTCCATGCCTAATGCACTGTTATCAATACTAGGAGTAGTAGCTCTAGATAACCCAAGATCCATAATGAGTGTGTTATCGTGGGATACCATGAGTCTCGATCTTCTTCTCACAAAAGTATTATCAATAGGGCACCAAAAACTCATGAAAGGGCTTCTAAATGTGGGTGAATGCAAATGCAATGCAAACTGGGAGAAATAAAATGCTAAAAATACAATCTAGAAAACAACATAAAAATACAAAAATAGAAAGAAAAAATGCATAAAATTAAGTACAGCTGACAGAAAATGCAAAGCAAACTGTGCAACTAGACTAAGTCGCCCAGGGTAGAAAATTAGTCCAGGTGATAATATTTTGCAATTTTTTTGAATTTGTAAACTGTTATTTATGTTTTTCAAATGCTCAGATACATATATGATATGAATATGTAGAAAAAAAAAATTCAATGATTTTCAAATGCAAGAACGCAATGTATATGATCTTTTTTACTAATGCAATTTTAAAGACCCTATGATGCAAAAAAATGCAAAATATAATTCAATGGTAATGCACGCTAGCACTAGGATATGAATGCACTTGAAATTAGAAGTAAAATGCTTCCTGTTAGGTTCACCAAAATCTGGACAAATATTTTGGTGCTATAGGACTCCCTTGCACTTCTAGGGTTTTTCACCTAATAGGAGAGAGGTAGGCCAAAATGGGAAATGTCTACACTCAAAACTGATTCAATATGAATGAAATATGTCTAGATACAATGATCTAAATGCAATAAACTGATAAAAGAGATTGATTATTAATGCAAACTAATGAAAATGCAAGTTGTTTGAAAACACAATGATGTATGCAAAAATGGCCTAAGAATGCAAACAAACAATAACGGAAATAAATAGAACTTAAGAGGTGCACCAAGAAGTTCAAATGTGATGCAGAGAGGCTCTGGAATCCCACATAATTAACTGGAAAAGTTGATTGCGACACTTACGCCAAGCTGGGTGACTTGGTTTTGTTTCGGGGAGATTCTATTGGAATAGGTTTTAGGAAACTAGGTATCCAAAACTGCAAAAATCACTTTTCAAGCCTGGAAATGGGACTAATTCACCACATATGGCAACTTAGTCCACCCGGGAATCTCAGAAAAGTTGAGGCAGGAATCTAAAGTCTTCAACTTGCACTATTGTTCCTAACAGTCTACCTGATTCGAATTTGCAAAATAAAGTATGTAGGTGATCTCCAAGTTTCTCTTAGGGTTTTGTTGACTTTGAACGACTCTTATGAATTTATGACACATTTTCACACTTTATTTTTGAAATATCTACATATAAGACCTACAAAACACACATGCAAAGAGGGGGAAAAGGGTTAAGGGTTACAGAATAGGGTTTTTCCTTGGTCAAAACTTGGTTTGGTAATTAAACCCTTGAAAATAAAATGAAATGGAAAGAGAGTGATGAATAAACAACATGCAATGTCACTACTCACCAAAACCTTGATGTTGAAATATGAAGATATGTTGCTCCAAGATGCTTGGATGCTTGATTGACTGATTAGGGATGCTTGAATGAATGAATGCTTAGATGGATTAAATGTATGAATGAATTGGGGGTTAAAATGAGAGAGAAAACCCTATATCTATACTTGATTATATAAAATTTCCTAAAAATACCACATCACAGGCTGATCTTAAGGTTAAGAGAATAATATCCCACTCGAATTTTGAAATATTTTTTTATTTTTGAGCCCAGTAGGACTAATTCGTCCCTATTGGTGGCATAGTCCCACTTAAGAAATTTAAGTGGGTGTCAGGAATTAAAGAGCATTAAATGTTTTTCAACGGGATTATTCTCAAAAATACACTTAAGTAGGGTCGTTAAGTGTATTAAGGGGTCATTTAAACATAAGAAAGGGTTGAATTATTGATGACAAGCCTAAGAAAGTGTGAAAGTTTGTAACAATAATTTACAACACTTTGAAATAATATTTGGTAAGTTATAAAAAGGGATTATTTAAGTGAATTATGTTAATAAGATCCTAGAAAAGTGTGAAAATGTGTTACAACACTTCACAACACTTTTAAAGGGCATCATAAAGTTCTTAATGATTTATAAGGACCCAAAACCTAATGTGAATGTGTGGGCCACATTACAACATTAAATCAAGACAAAATCAAGCCAACAACATAAGGAAGTCCTAAACGGGAGAAAAAGTAAAAAGGCTACTTTTCTGTGTCCACATCTACATCAACAAAATGGAAGGTTACACATGTAGGAGACAATGTCTTAAGAATGGAAAAACTAGAAATAAATACAATCCTATAGATAGAGTAAAGTCTGAAGGTCAAAAGAATCTACCTCCCATTCAAGATATTAACAACCATTATTCTTTTGAAAAGAGAAATGATTGCTCCTATAATAATTCACATGCTACAAATATGCCCCCTTTTGATAGTGAGCAAGATATTGAAAGGTGTGAATCTCATTTTCCTTCCAAATAATGTGAAAATTAAAGTCTAAGTTTATTTAAGATTCACTCAAGGCCAACTTTGTTGCACAATAAACAAACAAGTTTTTCCCCATGTCATCACCATAGAACATTCTCTAATAATAACATCACATATCACTATGAACATTCCCCACATCCTTTAAAGTGAATATGTTGTGACCCGCATAGTTGCAATGTGAATTCATCATTAGAGAGATATGAGTAAGAAGAGATGGATAGAGATGTAGATGTGGAGGGAGCGAGAGACCTAGGGAAAGAGGAGATAGAGGGGAAGAGATGTGAGATGGGGGTTCCGGCGTCCGTCGATCCAGATCAAAGATTTAAGCAGGGAGAATCGAAGCGGGCCGCTCAAAATCTCGTCGGAATCAACAGGAAAATCAACGCATCCGAAAAACATCAAAGATCAGCAAGATCGAAAACAAAATCAAAAGACATCGAACAAAATCCGTCGCAAAGAAAGGATCATCCGTTTCGATCATCTTTCGATCAAGGCGGAAAAATCAGGAGAGAGGAAGTCGAAAGGTAAAAAATAAAATATCCATCATCAATCATAAGCCTTAATCAAAGTGGGGGGAGAGACAAAAAGAGAATGATAATTAGGCTCTAGCATTCTAAAATTATATTTTCGTTTTGCACTCACCCTTTGGGTTGGATTTTTCTTGGGCGTCCAACCCAAAGGGTTGGACAATCATTTCATTCCAAAGACTTAATTTTTTACGTGTTTGCATGACTAGGCTTGCACATGTTTCAATGAAAATTTATAAAAATATCGCAATGGTGTTGATCTCTCTCTTATCTATCCAACCATATAATTTTTTCACATTTTGATTATGTAAATTTTTTCATCTTTAATTTCTTTTGTTAGTGTGCTTGTTTTTGTAAAAAAAAAACATGTGGTATTTTGGGTATAGTTTTTTACTCACTCATCAAATTTTTAAAAAAAGATATATTTTTTGAAATTAGAAATTCATTCTACCTGTATTGAAAAAAAATATTTTCAACTAGTTTTCAAAAATATTAGGGAAGAGCACACTCAAATTTTTGTTTTTTAGGATGTTTCCACTTCAAAAATTAGTAAAAAATCATATATTCATTAACAAATTAGCCACAAAATCTACAATAAACTACATGGTATTAGCTAAATTTTCACTAAAGTGATTTTAAAATTCTAAAAAAAAAATATTTCAAGGGGAGCAGACCAGATGCTATTTTATGTTTTTTTTTTTAAAACAGGACCACTTTGTGTGCTCCCCCTTTTTGAAACCCGTAATCTTCATCATTTAAAAAATTAGTATTTGCGAAAGTAGATTTAGAGCACTACAACTCTTGTTCTTGTTACATCTTCAAATTTTGAGTGTAACTATCTTCATTTTCTTGTTGAATATTAGACTTTACTGATTTCAAACAAAAAGTGGCATCTTAAGACCCCTTTTTATATCACATCTTGGTGCACTTACCCATTTCTCAATTCAAATTGCTAGGTTGCTTCTCCAAAATTGGTAGATCTTGTTAGGATTAAAATGGTGAAAATTATTTGTATTTATATGTAATTCTTTAATTTCTTGGAAATTAAATCCCAATAGCTAAAAAATAGTTTTGGATTTTGAAATATTAAAATCCTACCAATGAAATAATTTAAATTAATCCTTTAAATAGGCTCGTCTATGGCATTGGGCACCCTAGCATAGGCCTTTCCTTTTGAGGCCTAAATTAGCCAAAGTGATTTTTATGTATTTATTTCCTTTTCCCACTTCTGATTTTTTTTTAAATTATTATAAGATGAGAAAATTAAATGTACAATTGGATCAAGCACCTAGGATGGAGTTAAACCTAGTGTGAAATTGTCAAGGGTGAAATTTTTTTATGCTACAAGTATGATAAATTGTAGCTTTTAAAACATGGCCCATGTTTTATAATCTATATTTGATGGGGTATCCAAAACACTTTGTGTTTTGAATACTCAACCAAAGAGAAGTATATTGTATTTTTCCAATATCAAAATTAATCTAGTGTCATTTCTATTTCAATTATAGACCTCAATATAGACAAATCAAAACCATAGTGGTTGGGATCGTTGTGAACTGTAGATTAAAATATGTAGTATTTTCTAGCCTGTAATTTTTTATAGTAGGAAATATGTGCAATATGGAGTGTGTACTCTAAATTTTAACCTATAATGTAAATTGCATGTTAAAAAAAGATGTCATATTTTCAAACATCGTATTTTTTTATAATGTACATTCATAACTATACTTTTTTTGTCTTTAGTTGAAATAAAAACAACATTTCATTACATTCGTGGTGTTTAAATAATAGTAGGTTTTAAACAAAAACTATTTTGTAACTTGCAACCCAAAAAGTGTATTAAGACCCTATACAAGTAACAACCCAACCATAAATACATATAATTGATTTGAATTTTTACTCACCTGCCACCTAAATATCATTTTTTAACTATATCCCTCACTTGCAACTCCACTTTTCAAACTCCACCCTTCAACTTTGAACAACATAATGCAAAAATTTACAACACACAATATTTTCCAACCTACCATTAATTTTTCCAATTTTATTTGTCACCCTACAACTCCTCACCATAGACTCTATAGCAGAAAGTGATACTTTTTCGTAAAATACAACAAACCATAGAATACACTAGTATAAAAAAATTGATAATAAAAATCTCAGCCCACTCCATTGATGGAATAACATAAAATGTAGGAAACACTATCGTTATACCTAATCGAACACCATCTGATCAATGTCTTCCTCACAAAAAAATTCCATCCCATCAGTGCATTTGTCATTTCATCCCCTCATCTTGACAGATCCCTCCGCATACCATTTTCTATGATGTTTTGTATGTTATAATATGATGCATTTTTGTATGTTATGATGTCTTTGACATGATGTTTTGTAGGGAGAACAACCATGTCCTTCTACAAGTACCTTGATGATACATATTTTATTTAATCATTCTAAATTATTCAAATCATTTATTTAACCATTCTAAATTATTCAAACAACTCAATAAGTACATGATCTTTCAATTCTTTTTCATGCATTCCCCTCTCTTACCATGAATGAATCATTCTTGATATGACATGTAAATTGGTCTCAGGGTTTAGAGCTTGGGGACTACTAAATATTCAAGAGACTATTGATTATTTAGTTTTCAACATTTCAAGGAGAGTAAGTTGGTTAGATGTACTGATTTGATTGGGAAGACTCTATAGATGATCAAAATTATATTTTGGGTTATACATTTAGCCTTTATTCTACAGTAATTTCTTGGACAGCTAGGAAGAAACTCACTATATCTCTTTCCACTACAAAGCCTAAACACAAAGCTTATACTTCTAATTCTTCTCGGGTTGTTTGGTTAAGGAGGATGTTACAAGATCTACAACACCTTCAGGATGGTCCCACAATGTTGTAAATTGTGACAATTAGAGTCTATTCAAATGATTACAAATCATATGTTTCATAGTAGGACAAAGCATATTGACATCTAGCACGACTACATTCGTGAGTTAATTCAACAAGGAATGGTTGAGCTTGTATATTATCCCACTACTACACAAATTATTGATATTATCACAAAGCCTCTTGCTTTTGATTAGTTTCAAACACTTCGGAATTTACTTTGTGTTCTTCCCAATGTTCATTATTGGGAAGAAATGAGATAATTAATAAACATTTTTTCTTGTTTTGCTGCAATGTTCATAATGGAGGAGTATGTAGGATAATAAACATTGTTAGGAATCAATTGTTATTTGTTGGTGTATAAACAGATATTCTAAGTTGTTTATACTAACTTAATCATAGTTAGGCGAATTCCACACATGCTCTTTGATTATGTCAAAGAGGTTAGTCGTTTAGGAGATCTGTGTCAACTCAATGGACACCTCGCGCTATTCTCATAGATAGTTGCGCTATTCTTATGGATGGTTACTCGCCACCAATCCCTGTATTGTGGAGAATTGGGTATCCAATCTCTCCTATTTATACCTTCTCATTTGTTAATACATTTGTTTGATTTCACTTGCATCTTGTGCTTGTTTTTTTCTTCCACGATCTTGGCAGTTTCTTCATGGTATCAGAGCCATCGTGGTCAGCTTCAATTCATTTTGCTCGTTGTGCGAATCGCTTCCATTGACGTCGGTTTTTTATCTCTGCATCTCATCACGCAGGCTGAGCTTGCCTAGGCCGTGCATACTGCAGGAGGTTTCGACGTCATCTATTGGTGCCATCTACAGGTTTCGACGTCATCTAACGACACCATCTACAGGCATTCTCTGCATCGTTTGGAATCCTCAAAGGAGGCCATAGCCACGCAGGGCGAGCCTCCATTGTGTGTAGGCTCTTCGATGACCCTTAGTTTCTGCCGCTCCGTGAGAGGACTCTGTGAGAGCCGAATGAGGGTGCCAATTCGGTTTGTGGGAGAAGAGGCTTTTCCAAGCCACACAGAAAGGCCTTTCAACGACATCAAAACACTCTTTGAAGTGCTCGACAAAGACCGCAAAGGCAGAGTTACAGTGGCCTGAGCCTTAGAGGCCGCCCCATACATTGCAAGCGGAGCCACCATACGGCGTCCCTGAGAGCCTGTGATGCCTCTTAAGAGGCCGTGACACATCATAGGCGTGAAGAGCAGATATAGACCCTTCTGCATGGTGATATTGTTGGTAGCACTAAAGTGCCATTGCAAAGTTGGGTGAAGGCACGCTACTGTATTTTATGAAATTCATTTATTTGAATCGACCCCACCCCTATCTTATGTCGACCTGCACATCTACGAGCTGGCATTTCAAAGCTCTCTATACTCAAGAATTGGGATATTTCTGAAATCCCTAATAACTGCGACCCCTGCCATATTTTGGCAGCTTCAAGCAATGAGGTACGATTTAGGGGCAGTTTGAATGTGCAGACGCTAAGGTAAAAAGGTAATTCAATGGCACCATCAAAAACAAAAGTCAATAGATGGGTCCTTAGTTCAGTAGTGGGTGATCACATGTCACCTTTCATTGTATTGTTTAACAAAATTAAACCATGTAATACCTATAAAATACTAATGGATCAAGTCTACTGTAATGTTCTTGGTAAGGGAAATGTCAAATTGGGAAATGGATTTGTTCACAATGTTTATTTCAATCCGGATTTATTCAAAAATTACCTCTCAGTGTATGCACTCATAGATTCTAAAAAGATAGTTGAGTTCACAGCTACATCTGTAGTCATGTGAGAATCCAAAGCTCAAAAACTTGCTGCAGTAGGCAAGGTTTGTCACTTTGACTGTAGTTTCATCTTTTTGCATTTCACATCCAGTGAAGAAGATAATCAAGAAGCAACTTTAGAGCCAAATGTCAACTCATGGCTCAGCTCAGTTGGTTCCATATAGTAGGTTGATTGAACTCCACTAGCATTGTTGTTTGTAAATACACTCATGTAGTGTCATGTAATTGAAAGTGTAAAGGGGATTTGGAAATTGTACTCACACTGATCTATAAAGTGTAATGGGGGGTTGTAACAATCATAACTTGAATCGCACAGATTCTTATCTCATTCGTATGTGCACTCAATCCACATCCTTTTCTTTAGTTGTTTAAAATATATCAGGGACCTACATCCTAGTCTTCATCCCTTGATCGCTACAAATTTCAATTTGTTTGCTCAATTCTCTTGGAATTAAGAGAATGGCATATTTTACTACAACATGCTTTAGGAGTTCCTCATATCTACATTGGGGTCTACATCAGCATCATCATCTTTGTGGGGGGTGTTTCTAGTCTTCTCTTCTTTTTCTCTCTTTTTGGAGGATAGTTTTTTTCCCATTGGGTTTTCTATCTTTCTTTGATTGAACCTCTTTGACATAATCAAAGAGCATGTGAGGAATAAATAGCTATCCTCTTTGACATAATCAAAGAGCATGTTTGGAATTCACCTAACTATGATTAAGTTAGTATAAACAACTTAGGATAAGTGTTTGCCCCGGCCACTAAACATAAAGCTTAGAGTGAGTTATGAAAAATGGAGTCCATGACTATAAAACTTCTTTGAGGTACCATACACAATGCAAATCTCGAGAAGCGAAGAGAAAAATAGAAACCCTAGTGTTAAAACTATCCTCAAAGAGAAAAAAAAAAGAAGAAAAAGGCTTAAGATGGCCTCCAAAGTTGATGTGAATTGAACCAGTAGCGGGTGTGAGAGGAGACTCCTGAGAGCATGTTGTGTAATCAAGCTGTCGTTCCTTGATTCAAAGGAGAACGAACAAATTAGTCATAGTGATCGAGGGATGAGATGGGGATGTGAGTCCGTATTTTGTGCAGCTAAAGAAAGGATGTGCGATGGCGTGCATGCAGTGAGCTGAAATACGTATTATTCAAGTTGTTGAATTGTTAGGGCCCCATTGCATGACTGCATTCCAAATTTCACACACTTTTCGGCCACATGGCATACATGGGTAATGACCCTGAAACAAAAATGCTGAGTGAGTTCCAGTAACTTCCTGCTCAGAACCAGCTTACAACCTGACGCAACTCCCCAAAGAGTTACGTCTTATTACATCACTCTTCGCGGTTGTGAAATGTAGCTGATCAGGTGACAAACCTTGCCTATTGCAACAAGTTTTTGATCTTTGGATTCTCGAATGAGATTTGATGTAGCTATGAACTCAACTATCATTTCATAATTTATGAGTGCATACACTGAGAGGTAATTTTTGAATAAATCAAGAATGTAATATACATTATGTACAAAACCATTTCCCAATTTTACAATCCCTTGGCCAAGAACATTATAATAGACTAGATCCATTAGTATTTTGTAGGTATTGCATGGCTTAATTTTGATAAACAATTCAATGAAAGATGACATGTGATCACCCACTCTAAACTAAGGATCCATCTGTTTACTTCTGGTTTTGAAAATTCTATTGAATTACCTTTTTACCCTTTTGAGTGGTGAAGTGGTGCAATTTAGACTCCTTAATGCTCAGTTTTAAGTTAAGGTGGCACTTTAGTTTGAGTGTTTTTTTACCACTTTTGCTTGATACCCCCCTTAAAGTGGCACTTTATAATTTAGTGCATTGACATCATTTTCACCTTTTGATGTGATTTCCCCCTTAGTTTTGTTCTCACTTCAAATATAGCACTAGTTAAAGAAGGAATGCTTTAGGTCACCCTAAAATAGCTTAATCGGGCACTTTATAATTTTAGTGCAATATCAGGCTATTGAATTTTCTTTTTTTTTGCATTAAAAAAAAAAAAAAACCTTCTAAAAACAATTTTCCAATGTGCTAGAAAATACTTGCATACAATTTGATATATAAAAAACTTGCTAGAGAGGCAAACCTTTAGCCCCCTTCCATGTGACGAAACAAGGGCGTTTTTTTAACAACCAAAACAGGGCATTTAATAGACAGCCATCGCAGTTTTAAACTCTGCCCCAATGTGTCTTCCAAAAGCAGTTTTAAACTCTCCTCAGGTTTCAAATATGCAACACGCCTCCTTGCCAAAACAAAGCGCTCAAGAGAACTCAGAACTCTTCCTGTGGCGTGGCTAAAGAGATATCTCTACGATGAAACTACTAATTTTCCAAAACAGAGGAGAGCCGGGTTTTAGAGGTGATGAATGCGCTCCACAGGGGCACGAATGACCTCCAATGCATAAATCGTAGGCTTAGACAGATCGGAATTCCTTAAGAAGCCGAATGAAAATGGTTGTCTCAGATACAAATCACCTTCAAATCATGTGAGGGGCATGAGGTCAAGGGGTGCGTGGAGACTCTGCCAGCTATAGAGATCAAATCACCGTATGGGCTGATTGGGATGAATGACGCCAGCTATGAGGTGTGAATTTCACGTTGGGTAGCTATTGAAAGCGCTGGTGGAGAGGATTGAAAGCGTTGGTCCTTCCTCAAACAATCACGCATTGTTATGAATAACACACAATAAAAGAATATGATATGAAATATGCTGAAAATACTTGATAATAACTGAGAATAACAAGCCACTTCAAGGGGGAAAACCTCCAAATATCTCTAATGAGAACACACTTCCCAACTTGATGATGAAATAGGACTCACAACCTCCTATATATACCTATTTATGCCAAGGATATCACCTAGGCCGACTTAGACACACCTATATAAGAATTAGGCTGACCTAAACAACCCTAAATAATAATAATATACTAGTAGTAATATGACTTAATGGGGAGTTAAAGATAATACAAGCCTTAGGCTATTCATGACACGGTGTATAGCTGTATTAAAGAGTAGCAATGCCCCCCTTCTTGAAGCATTGTCCTCAATGCCTAATCAAAGAGTTGGAAACTTTGAATGAACTCCCTCGTCTTCCCATGTGGCATCTTCAACTGGTAAATTCTTCCATTGGATGAGATACTCAGTGATAGTTCTATTCCTCAGCTTCTTTGTGCGTGTTTGACGAATGCACTCTGGTTCCAAAATGATTCTCCCTTCTTCATCTAGCTCGGGAAGTGTTGTTTGAGTGGGAATATTATGCCCAATTACCTTCTTCAAATAGGAAACATGAAAAACTGGATGTATCTTTGTTGTTGGTGGCAACTCAAGCTTGTAGGCAACACTACCGATCTTCTGCATGATTTGGTATGGACCATAATACTTTGGCGACAACTTATTATTATTTCTTTGCTGCTTGAGTGAGATTTGCTTATAAGGCTACAATCGCAAGAAGACCCAATCCCCAACTTCAAAACTTTGCTTTCTACGATGTTGAGATTACGCTGTTGTTCGATGATTTTTGTGCCATGGCCAAATTCTCCTTGAGTCCTAAAAGTACTTTTTGTTGATGAAGCAAGTGGTCTTCTACCGCCTGAACTCTTGGGGACACCTTAATTGATGATGTGATGGAAGGAGGATGATATCCATAAAGTGCCAAAAATGGAGACATTTTTGGTGAGCTATGAAAAGAAGTGTTGTACCACCATTCCGCAAGTGGTAGCCAATCTACCCACTGGGACTGTTTCTCTGAAGTGAAAAAACATAGATATCCTTCCAAACACTTATTAACAACCTCTGTTTGCCCATCTGATTGAGGGTGGTATGAAGAGCTAAGAGCCAATTGAGTACCCAAACATGAGGAATAGGAAAATCTTTCCAAAGTGACTAGTGAGAGATAGGATCACGATCACTAACAATAACTTTAGGTGTACCATGTAGCTTTGGGATATTCTCCAAAAAAGCTTTAGCCACTGCACTTGCTGTAAAAGGATGTTCTAATGCAATGAAATGTGCATATTTAGTGAGCCGATCAACCACCACCATGATGACATTATGACCTTTAGATTTGGGAGTCTGTGATGGGGGATCCATGGATATCTCTTCATGGCTAGGAATAGATAAAGAGTTTGCAAAGGGGACCACAGATTGTCTTAATTGTCTCCCCTTTATGCCTTTGACACACACCAAACATTCGACCACGGAATTTTTTGAACATCACCCTTTGGCCAGCCTTCCCAAAGAAATCTTGCTTGACTCGATGATATGTCTTCAAAAATCCTGAATGACCACCCACTGGAGACTCATGCAACTCTGTGAGAATCTTGATTTTAAGGTTGGAATTCTTGCAAAGATACAAATGCTCTCTATACCAAAGAGTATCTCCCTTCCAACAAAACTTATCTGAACTACTAGGATCATTTTTTAATTGCTCGATGAGATTACTTGTCGCAACATCATTTGCCACTCTGCTTTGGCTTCCTCCACCCAATTTGCTTGTAATATTGAAAGGGCACACAATAAGGCTTCATCTTTCTCATCCTTCCTTGACAGTGCATCTGCGACAATATTTTCTTTTCCTTTCTTATATACAATCTCAAAGTCATATCCTAACATCTTAGTGACCCATTTTGTTTGCTCTTGAGGAAGATAATTAAGTTGTTCAAAAAATATTTTTAGGCTATCATGATGCAATGTAAGCCTTGAAATGTCTACCCAATAGATAAGTAATTGTTTCCTTTGCATGTGTAGGTATTGCTAGCATTTCCTTCTCATAAATAGGTTTGAGTAGATTCTTACCTTTTAATTGATGACTCTCAAAAGCAATTGGTCGACCTTCTTGCATAAGCACTGCTCCTATCCCATTTCCAGAAGCATCACATTCCACAATGAATTCCTTGGTGAAGTCAGGAGTGGCAAGTACTGGAGTTGTACACATAGCCTCCTTCAATCTCTCAAATGCTGTATTGGCAGACTCGTTCCAATGAAAAGAATCCTTCTTCAATAGAGTGGTGAGAGGTGCTGCTATACTACCATAATTCTTCACAAATCTTCTATAGTACCTTGTCAATCCCAAGAACCCTCTCAGTTTCTTAATGGTTTTTGGAATAGGCCATTCCATGATAGCCTTAATTTTATTAGGGTCCACCTTTACTCCTTCATGTGAAACTATGTGTCCCAAATACTCCACCTCCGTAAGGCCAAAAGAACACTTGGGTGGCTTAGCATAGAGTTTATTATCTTCAATTATTTGTAATTATTGATCCACATGTTGCAAATGTTCTTTAAGTCTTGAAAAATCAATATATCATCAAAGAATACTAATACAAACTTTCTCAAGAACTTCTTAAAAATGGAATTCATCAAACTTTGGAATGTAGATGGTGCATTGGTAAGACCAAATGGCATCACCAAAAATTCATAATGACCCTCATGAGTCCAAAATTTTGTCTTACAAATATCTTCCTCCTTAATTAGAATTTGGTGATAACCAGATCTAAGATCTAACTTGGTAAAATACATAGCTCCATTCAATTCATCTAGCAAATAATCAATGAATGGAATAGGAAACTTATCTTTAATATGGACGTACTGTTGGAGGCACTCTATAATCTGGACACATCGCCAAAGTATCATCCGCTGCTACGTTACCATCACCACTTAGAGGGTAAAGCACTTTGGCTATGCCCTATTGATTCCCCTGCCTCTAGCATCTCTTCAAGCATTTTTTTTTTTCTATCTCACTCATTTGTATGTGTGGATACCTGTAAGGCCTGATGTTCAGTGGTTGGATCTCTAAAACTAACTATATGCCATGACCATGATCCCTCTTAGGAGGAAGTCCTTTAGGCATATCTCCAAGAATAACTGAGTGACGATCAATTATAGCTTGCAAATCTGGATGAGTAGGAGTATTAGATTGAGAGACTTCTAATGAACATAGTTGGGCCACAAATCCATCCACTCCTTTCTTAAGCAACTTTTTCATTTGATGAGAGCTTACCATTTGTGGAGATTTTGCCTTCAACCCCCTTAGCTCTATTAGCCTTCCTTCTGATTGAAATCTCATGAATAGTTCTTGGAAGTTCATCTCAATTGTTCCCTAATGTGGTAGGCCATTTGTACTCCCAAAGAGCAATATCTAGCACCCATGGATGTATTGCATACATTGGGGAACATCAAGAGTTGGTGTCCCATGGATAATTTAATGCTATGACACTTCCCGAACAATGGCGTACCACCATGCAATCAAAACTTGGAAACTCACGGAGCTGGATATATGGAAACAGATTTAGGCAGTGGCTAACTTTTTGTTGATGAAATTATAGGTACTACACGATTCGATCAACCTTTGTTACACCTTCGCTTCTTTAGAGACCCACCACTTGCCAAGGAGTTTGGTGACAGAGCGAGGTGCATGACAAGAAATGATTGGTTGAGAATCATGTGATTCCTCATTTAACTCCCTTTCATCTTCTAGTATGGGTTCCTCCTCTTCTTCCTCATTGGGACCTTCAATGTAAAACAATTTCTTTTCACTACATTTATGTCCTCGACTGTATTTGCTATCACAATTGAAACACAAGCCTTTTTCTCTTTTCTCCTCAATTTTTTGTGGAGTCAACTTAGTGGGTTGTGTTGAATATCCTTTCTCTCTTGTCACATTATTGCCCAGCTGCTTGAGAGATCAAATATTTCTCCCTCTACCACAGGTGCTAAGGATAAAGACTCATTTATGGAACTAGGGCTAAACATGGCCAATTGTACCCTCATGAATCGTCCTTGCCAGGACCACTTAAAGAATAAGTCATTCAAGTTTTCCTCCGCAATTGTATCCACCCTTAAGGATAGATTTTGGAATTGCTGAATATAATCATTAACTGATCCTGTTTGTTGAAGTTTAGCTAGCTGGCTGAAGAAGTTGTCTATGACGCTATTGCTATATTGTGCTTGGAGTTCCTCTGTAAAAATTGACCATGAGACGGTGAGCCCCTTTTTACCTCGATGAGTGCAGAGCCAACGATACCAAATGAATTGATCTGGTTCTAAATATAAGGAAGCCATCGTGACCTTTTGTCCATTTGGAGTTTGAGATTTGTACTTCAAAATTCTCCATTTGGTTTATCCATGTTAGAGGATCCTTACCATTAAACTTGCGCATATCCACCTTTGGAAATAAATTCCTAGATCCCATAGGAGTACTAAAGCTTGTGTTAGTAGTAGCTGACCTAGAATTCTCACCTTGGCCGCTTGAGAACTCCTTTCTTGATTCAACTATGTAGGTGCTTAACATGTTTTGCATGTCTAACATATCTCCTCTTAGGTCACACATATCCATCTTAATTGAGGAAATTTCTTCCTTGACCTTATTGATTTATTCATTATGAGTAATATCTTTGATTGCACCACCATCCTTATCGAGGTCTTCCGGTGGCCAGGTGTTCTTTTTGCCTTGTTTGCGAGGGCCCGTCATGATGAGAGAACCACTAATGTTAGAAATAAATCACACAAGTGAAATTTAAAATTCTCTCAAAATTTTTACTGTGAAATCTCCTTTAGTATGTCTTCAAAAGCGGTAAAATCGGACTTCAATTCAACAGATGTGAGATAGCAGATTCCAAAAAAATAGTGTAGAAACCCTAATTCTGCAATAACTCGCTTAATTCTGCTCCAATTCTTCTGAAATCTGGACTGTAGCTTCTTCAATATGTTCTTCAAAAACCCTTTAAAAATCAGAAAAAAATTCGCCAAAATATGAAATATATGCTCTTCCCAAAATCGCCTCCAAATTTGAGAAAAACCTTGCCTCTATGGTGCCAAGATCATGCTCTGATACCACTTGTTGTGAAATAACTTGCACAATAGAAGAATATTATATGAAATATGCTGCAAATACTTGATAATAACTGAGAATAACAAGCCACTTCAAGGGGGAAAAACTCCAAATATCTCTAATGATAACACACTTCACACTTGTTGATGAAATAAGACTCACAACCTCCTATATATACCTATTTATGCCAAGGATAACACCTAGGCCGACTTAGACACACCTATATAAGACTTAGGCCGACCTAAACAACTAAATAACAATATACTAATGATAATGTGACTTAATAGAGAGTTAAGATAGCCACAAGCTGACTATTCATAACCCGGTGTATTAAAGAGGCATTGCGCGCCCAGCCCCTAGGACTTCTTCACAACTCTTGGCCTCCCTTCATGCCGTGCGCAGCCTCTAAGAGGCAGATCGTGGCTTGAAAAGGCTTGCAAGTCGCAACTGTTTGGAGAAACAATGTTGGCGCCAGATATCTGCTTGGATCTGGGAATGTTGTGTGGCCCATTAAGCAGCTTAATCCCACCCAAAGGCTGGGCAGGACTTGTTAGCACAAGCTGCGTCTGATCTTCACGCAAAGAATGGTGCTTGCCTATGCGCCTCCTCCCACCTCCGCAGATTTCTTAACCCGATTCGCACAATGAGCAAAACAAGACTTGAAGATGACCATGGTGGCTCCGATACCATGAAAGAGACTGCCAAGATCGTGGAAAATCAAACAAGCACGAGATTGCAAGTGTAATTGAACGAACGTATTAAGAAATGCAAAGATATAAATATGAGAGATTGGATACCCGATTCTCCACAATACAGGGATAGGTGGCAAGAATATGAAAGCCAAAATAGACAAACAAAGTGATGATACAAGCGATTACAAAACAAACAATTATACAAAAGCCCCAAATTGCCTTGAGAAGATGAAAGGCAGGGCATCTATTAAATAGAGAACCAGATTTACAAGGGAGTTATGGCACACAACCATAATGACCAATAACTCAACCATAAAACTAAATGCAAAACCTGAAAGTCAAGAAAGGATAGCTACATATTTAATAAGCCCAATGGGCATTACAAATAAGTCAAGAAAAGTTGTTGAATATGCTATAGACCGATAGATGTTGATAAATGCTGTCATTCTCCCCCATAATGACCATTGGGAAGAACATGAAGTAGATTTCTGAGTTTCTGGAACCTTTCACGAGCTAGAGACTTTGTGAAAATATCTGCTAGCTGATCTTCTGTACTACAGTACACAATCTCAATCAATCCCTGTTGAACCAACTCTCTGATGTAGTGGTGTTGAATCTCAATATGTTTGGTTCTACTATGAAACACTGGATTCTTAGTCATTTGTATAGCACTCTTGTTGTCACAATACAACAATGTAGGTCTAGTTTGTATCTGGTGCAAATCCTCCAATAGTCGTCTCAACCACACTGTTTGGCATGCTGCTGATGTTGCAGCTTTATACTCGGCCTCTGCTGTAGAAAGTGAGACAGTTGGTTGTTTCTTGGACTTCCAAGAGAAAACTGCAGAACCAAGACTAAAAGTATAACCAGAAGTAGACTTTAGGTCATCTATGGAGCCTGCCCAATCTGAATCTGTATAACCAACCAACTTGCTATCCTCTGAATACTGAAATTTGAGTCCATAACTCAATGTCCCTTTGACATATCTAAGAATCCTCTTAGCTGCATTCCAATGTGTTTGCTTAGGTTCTGACATGAACCTAGATACCAAGCTCACTGCATATGTGATATCTGGTCGAGTAGTAGCTAAGTAGATCAAACTACCAATCAACTATCTATATAGAGTAGGGTCCACTAGATCTGACACATCTAAGCTAGACAATTTAAGTCCAACTTCAATAGGTGTTGCAACTGGTTTGCAACTATTCATCTAAAATTTCTGTAGGATGTCTGAAGCATATTTTTTCTGAGACATGAATATTTCATCTTTGTTTTTCCATACTTCTATACCAAGAAAATAGTGCATCTGTCCCAAATCTGTCATCTCAAATTCAGCAACCATAGCTGCTCTAAACTCTGCAAATAAAGCTGAATTGTTCCCAGTGTAGATAAGATCATCAACATAGAGAACTAAGATAAAAATATCCTTATCTGAGCTCCTAATATAAAGATTTGGATCTGATTGACTTCTTAAGAAACCTTTCTGCTGTAGGTATGAGTCTATCCTTGAATACCATGCTCTTGGTGCTTGCTTAAGACCATACAAGGCCTTCTTTAATTTGTAAACATAATGCACTTTAGAGGGTATTTCAAAACCTCTAGGTTGAGAAACATACACTTCCTCATCAATATATCCATTCAAAAAGCACTCTTTACATCCATTTGATAAACTATCCAACTCTGCTGAGCTGCCAAAGCCAAAACCAATTTGATAGTATCCATGCATGCTACAGGTGCAAATGTTTCAGTGTAATCAATACCTTCCTGTTGAGTGTATCCTTTGGCTACCAATCTAGCCTTATGCTTATCAATGCTTCCATCATATTTATATTTAGTTTTATACACCCATCTTGTACCAACAATTTCCTTACCAGGAGGTAGCTGAACCAAATCCCATGTGTCGTTCCTTTCAATTGTTTCTATCTCACTATGCATTGCTTCAACCCACTCTTCTTTTTCTTGAGCTTGTTCAAATGTTTGTGGTTCATTACTTTCCATGATTTGAGTCATCAAAGCATAATTCACTTTTGCTTGTGATCTTGTTGTCATTTTCTCAAAATTTGAATCCAACATAAGAGTTGATGGATGATTCTTTTCTGTTCTTCTTTGATATTTTTGATACCTTCTTGCTCCTGTACTAGAAGACTCAGGTTCATTTTCTTTGTCTTCTCCTTCTTCAAATTCATCAATCATTATCTCTTTTCCCTTTGTTTCATTTTCCTTGCTATATTCTATTGCTTCATTGAATACCACATCTCTACTTATAACAAGCTTCTTTCCTATTGGGTCATACAATCTATATGCTTTATTTTCGGATCCATACCCAATAAAAATACATTTTAGGCCTTTATCATCTAACTTAGACCTTTTTTCTTTTGGTATGTGTGCATAAGCAACACAACCAAATACTCTCAAGTGATTAACACTTGGCTTTACCCCAGACCATGCTTGTTCAGGAGTCATTCCTTTAACTGCTTTTGTAGGACTTCTATTTAGAAGATACACTGTTGTACATACTGCTTCTGCCCAAAACATTTTATCTAATTTTTTCTCTTTCATCATACTCCTTGCCATTTCAACAATGGTTCTATTCTTCCTTTCAGCAACTCCATTTTGTTGTGGAGTGTAGGAAGTAGTGAACTCTCTCTTGATTCCATGATTTTTGCAAAAATCTAGAAACTGATTTGATTTGTACTCACCTCCATTGTCTGACCTTATCACTTTGATGTATTTACCACTTTGTTTTTCAACCAACTTCTTGAATTCTACAAATTTTTCAAACACTTCTGATTTTGAAACCAAACAATATACCCAAGTTTTTCTTGAGTAATCATCAATGAAGGTGAGAAAATACTTAGATTTATTCAAAGAAGGTGTTTCCATAGGACCACACAAATCTGTATGGATTATCTCAAGATGCTGCTTAGCTCTACTGGATTTACCAATTGGAAAGCTAACTCTGTGTTGTTTGCCGACAACACATTCTTCACACACTTCTTTTGTATTTTCAATGAAAGGTAGACCCTCAACCATTTTGAATCTCTTTAGTAAAATTAACCCACTAAAGCTGAGGTGACCATATCTTTGGTGCCAAATTTTACTTTCATTCATTTCACTAGACCTCAATGCTTGGTTTCCATGAGTGAAATGAAGAGGAAACATCCTATCACTTGTCATCCTTGCTCTTGTAACAACTACATTCCCTTTTAACTTGTCTCTTATTATGCACTCATTCTTATCAAAAGTTACTTGATAATTTTGTTCTAGCATTTGTCCAACAGACAACAAATTCTTTTTTAGTGCTGGGACCAATAGTGTTTCATTGATATGTTTAACTTCACCATATTCTGTGGTAACTGCAATTGTACCTTTTCCTTTGCTTCCATGAGATTGATTATCTCCTAGTACTACTGTACTTTGATGTTTCTCATCCAAATTAACAAATAAATGCTCATTAGATGTCATATGTGAAGAACATCCAGAATCAATATACCAAATATTATTTTCATTGGCATTTGCATTAAAGCAAGACATAAACAAATTTTGTTTATTTTCAACAATACTATGAGCATTTCTTTTTTCTGTTTCACCTTGTTTACTCCAACAGTCTGATGCATAGTGTCCAAACTTGTTGCAATGAAAGCATTGGACATTCTTTTTATCATAGTCTCCCCCATTGTTTCTACCTCTTCCTCTTCCAGTACCTCTGAAGTTGCTACTTCTTCCTCTAAAATTATTACCTCTTCCTCTAAAATTACTGGATTCACCTTTGTATTCATTCTTATTTTGATTCCTAAAAAATGTGTTTCTTTTTCCTCTTATGCTTGCTTTAGAGGAAAATGCTTGTTCTAGACTTTCTTCATTACTTTTCATCCTTTCTTCAGTAGTTAACAATATTCCACTTAGTTCATCTATGTGCATAGTTGTGAGATCTTTGGAAATCTCAATTGTAGAAACCACACCATCAAATTTAGAAATCAAACTCCTTAAAATTTTCTCAATGACATGCTTGTCATCTACATCTTCCCCTAAAACTTTCATTTGACTTACTAGACCTTCTACCTTTGTTAGAAATTGATTCACAGATTCACTAGTAGTCATCTTCACATTTTCAAAAGTTTTCCTCATTGTCTGTAATTTTGCAGTTTGTGCACCTTGATATGCATTATTCAATATTTTCCATGCTTGATGAGAATGAATAGCACCACTTATCCTAGGAAAAATTGCTTGATTAATTGCACCTTGAATCAAAAATAGGGCTTCATTATCCTTCTTTATACTTGCTTTGTATTCTCTTTTTTGTTGATCATTTAATGCATTAAATGCAGTTGTATCTAGTTCTACATACCCTACTTGTACAATTTCCCACAAATCTTTAGATTTGAGTAAGGTTTGCATCCTAGTACACCAATATGTGAAGTTGACTCCTTCAAATACGGGAATTAACATGTTAGACATAACATTTCCTGCCATGTTTGCCATAAAAATGTGCACAATGACTCAACTGCTCAACACAAAAAACCTTGAGAGATCTCTGCAAATGGATACTCTCCCTGTCCTTTCAAATAGGACCCACACGCAAAAAGATTTTTATATTATATTGATTTTTCAAGATTAAGTGTCGGTTGCAACCAATAATACACTTAATTACACAATATTCACTTTACATAAAAGGAACACTTTCGATAACCCTTTAAAGAAAATTCTTATTTTTAATACATCACTTTCTCATATAACCTCTTTGTTATGATTTAAAGACAAATCTTGATATTCAAAAAATATTTAAGATAATGCTTTAACTACTTATGATCTCTTCCTTTTAAAAGAAAGATAAAACTACTTTCCACGTAGCTTTTAGAATTTAAGACTTTATCCTTCTTAAAATAAAAAATCAGCTTTTATGAATTTTTATGAAAAGAACTTCCACGTGGATGTGAAGTTTCAATTCCTAAAAATATCTTTTAAACTTTTCAATTGAAATCAAAAGGAAAGAAAGCTTTACACGCAAGCTTCTCCTTCTCCAACAGTCTGCAGCCTTGAAAGATTTCAAACGCTGCTTCTTTAAAACAGTCGCTCCTTGCAAATGCTAGACTCTATGCAACAGAAATCGACGGCTCTTTCCACAGTTCGGATGCCTCTTCACACAGCAAGATTCAGAAAGAAATTTTCACACACGATTTTCTCAACCTGCACGCCTCCTTCCACGGGCCTCCTTTCAACCTGCAAACAACACAAAACATATACAGCAGTTTCCTTTTGACTGGGCAAATATCTCTGAGGGACTGCAATCTCTTGAGCTGGCTCTGATACCAGATGAAGGCAAAATAAACAAACAAAGTGATCTGCTGATCACAAAACAAGCAAACATACAAAAGCCCCAAATTGCCTTGAGAAGATGAGAGGCAGGGCATCTATCATATAGAGATCCAGATTTACAAGGGAGTTATGGCACACAACCATAATGACCAATAACTCAACCATAAAACTAAATGCAAAACCTGAAAGTCAAGAAAGGATAGCTACATATTTAATAAGCCCAATGGGAATTACAAATAAGTCAAGAAAAGCTGCTGCACATGCTATAGACCGATAGATGTTGATAAATCTTTGTAAAGAAGCGATCCATGAGAATAGCGCAACTATCCATGAGAATAGTGTGAGGCGTCTATTGAGTTGACACATCTTCTAAACAACTAACCTCTTTGACATAATCAAAGAGCATGTGGGGAATAAACAACTATCCTCTTTGACATAATCAAAGAGCATGTATGGAATTCGCCTAACTATGATTAAGTTAGTATAAACAACTTAGGATAAGTGTTTATACACCAACATTTAGTTTCATATCGACTTGTATTAATAGAAATCTACATAAATGGTCAAATCAAGTGTGTTTTTGTGTGTTCTTTTCAAATTTATGTATTGTTTGTGTTGATGATCTATAGATCATCATTGGTGTTATGTTTGTAATTTATTAATACCTTCGTAATTTTGCATTAAGCTTCATTCTAGTTATTTAAGGACATGCATATAGGCTATTGAACTAAAAAAATTCAAGTGTCCCATTCTAGATCCTTTACCAGACCAAGCTTCCTCTAGCATATAATTCTTTATTGTTAAAATGTAGGATTGCAATTAAAGTTATATACAATTGTTGCTACTATTTTTTCCAAGAATCAATATCCCATATGCTTTGCTTGCCATGTGAACCTTGTCATTTTAGTAATAATCTGGTTTTTTCTCAACAACTCCACTTTGCTATGATGCATATGATATTGTAAGTTTCCTTTTAATTTCATTTTTAACACAATATTCATTAAATTCTTATTAAGTGAACTCACCCCTCTATTAATTCTCTAATTTTTAATTGAATAACCACTTTCATTTTTAATTAATGCTTTGGACCTCAAGAAAAACAAAACGCTTCACTCTTATTTCCTAAGAAGTAGATCCATATCTTCTTGGAATAATCATCTATAAATATTATAAAAATAAAAAAATTTACCAATGTTAAGTGCTTATGTGGAACACCAATTATTTGAATAAACTAACTATAATAATTGTGAAGCTCAGCATGATTTTCCTATTGGAAATTTATCTCTATTTTTCTTCCCTAATGCTTGGAGCAAACCTCATTATTTGCTTCAATCTTGAGCAAACTTTGATTGAAACCTTTTCTTTCTATGTAGTAAATTTAATACCTTAAAATATAAAATGACCATAAAGTCTATGGCACAACCAATAGTATAATATCTTCAATTGTTACTTTCGAACCATTCAAACTTGCTCACCTATGTTGGTCTCAAGATCATTATTATTAGAATGGACAATCAAATTTTGATTTCAGCAATCATTCTTTCTCAATTAAATATTAGATTGAAGAGTAGCTCATAGAATAAATAATATGAAATTAATTAATTAATCTCATCTTAAAATAATTTGAATAGTAGAAATATATCAGATCTGGGAGCAAGTGTAAAATGTAATTAAAGTCCAAAACAAGAGTGAATAAATTAGATAAAATATATGATACGTAAGTAAGAACTATTTCAAATAATCTTAAACTTATTATAAACTTACTAAATTAGATTTGATGGTATGTAATGAATTGCAACTAGCGAGTACAGAAGTAAAGGCATCTTCAGTTTCTTTCATCTGTACTGAACTCAGAAACAACTAAGAAAACCTTTGCAAGCATCTGTTTTGTCCGCAGGCGCCCCGAAATCTTATTAAAAGGCTGCCCAACCAGGTTAAATGGTCAGAATTCTACGAGTGCTTCACATAATATCAAGTCTTGTAAAATCACGGAACGTCTATGACTCTGGAAAACTACGGAAAGCGAATGTTGATCTAAATTATAATTGAGAAAGGATGTACAATTAATATGCAATCATACTATATCGAAATTTTGTATATATCATCCTTATATTTTATTTAACTGTTTTAAACTATCTTTAAATTCTTATTCAAGATTTCTCCTTTCTAGCTATGAATATAACATCCTTGAATATAATATTCGGGAACGAAAGGAAATTAATTCTTTAACTTTTGCACATTATGAGAGGAAGTGCTATAAATAGGACAATACGTTACAATGTTTGCATTGTTTCAATAAGTATTTATTGACAACAACATACTTTCTCAAACTAATGTAACAAAAACACATGAATTGGAACAGCTTACAAGCTCAAAGAACTAGAATTTAACTTAAGGTGGATTTGAAAGGAAATAAGACTAGCTTGTGATGGAAGACAAACATAGAAACTATCAAAGATAAAGGAATCTAAAATGAAGAACTGTCAGATGCGAATGTTTGTGTGGGATTGGTATTGTCCAGGAGTTCTGATATGGTAGATGTTAAATTAGAAGCAGCTGCACCTCCCAAGAAAGATGTCTTGAGTCTCTCCAAGGCATTGGCTACATCTCTCATCGAAGGTCGTTCTCTTGGTGACTCATTAGTACATAGCAAACCAACATGAGTGAAAGAAATAAGACATTTGTTGTCTTCTATGTTTTCATTTACATCTCTCAGTAGCCCGCTATCAACAATTTCTGCCAGTCTGTTTGGAAAAGCCGACCTCACCCACTTTTGCAAGCTTATGTCTACCACAAACATGTCACCATTTGGCCTCTTCCTTGTAACCATCTCTAATATCATAATTCCGAAACTATAAACATCTCCCTTAACAGAAACATTCCCACCCATTCCATACTCTGCAATCAATTTTATTCATTAAATTCTTAAAAAGCTAATAAAGAAAATGATAATATCAATATAAAGAAAACTCAAAAATTTACCTGGAGCAATATATCCAATAGATCCTTTGAGTGCAAATGTTGTTGTGCTCAGTGAATCTATGGAATTTGTATTAGTTAAGCGGGCTATACCAAAATCAGTCACAAGTGCTGTCATGTTGGCATCCAAGAGCACATTGCTAGGTTTTAAATCACAATGCACAATTTGTAGAGGACAATCATGATGTAAATATTCCATGCCATGGGCTACATCTATAGCAATGTTTAAACACTCACTCAATCCCAATTTACAAAAGCCTTGATCATCC
>VDFB02113828.1:0-14108 GCA_007258455.2 Sequoia sempervirens
GACGAGAGGGCAGAAAAGAGTCCTTGGTCTGTTCATGGACATGAGCTTTGCAAGAAATAAGTTTAAATCAATATGCTTGTGATAGTATGACAACGGGTTAATGGGGAAAAAATATTAGGACCCGTCTCCTGTCTACACTGAAAAATACCATAGCTTAAGAGATGAATCCACTTGGGGTGGGAGTGAAGGAGAGTGCACAATAAGAATTGAAAACGACACCCGTTTGTGGGAGAGATCCATCTCCTGTGTGCGTTTCAAGTGGTAGGAATAAGGGATGGGGCGGGAATGTCATTTGCTTCGAGGTGTCGAAAGCATCTGGAAGAAATCCATTCTTTGTACATATCATGCATTCATTGTAGCTTCGGGGAAAGATTTATGTGAGTGGGTGCGTAGTGAAGGAGGAAGCTCGAGCCAGTGGGAAAGACACTTTTTGTTGAGTCGTATCACAGGGAGGTTGTCACAGACTAGAAGGGAAACAAGCTATAACGTCTGAGTATATCTGGGAGGATCGCTCAGGTATGAGACGACCTTACTACCTTGTATGTTCAGCATAACTTTGGTTACATAAACTTCACTTTGGCAATAAAATTGCTGGGAGTTATGACATCTCTAAGACTAGCGTTAGTCATGAAGTAAACAAAAAGGTTGGGAGTTCTTATGTTTACTGATCGAGCTTTAAAGTCTGCTCGTCATTACTATTAAAATACATTATGTAGTTGATCAGATTATATCTAGTGTGATCAACAGTACCCTGAGATGAATATTCCAGTGGAGTGTCTAGGCAATAGCAAGGATTTAAAAATAGTTATGTGTTCCTAAAACGAGAATAAGACCTATGGAAACATTGTCAAGCTTGTGCTAGAAACCCTTTCATCTAGAGCAATAGAGAGAGATCTTGAGCCCTTTTGGAATATCCAAGGTTGGAGATATGATAACACTTAAATAATTTAACAACTATGTTTTAGAATATTCAGGGTATCGAGGAAACATTTGTATGAGTTCATAATTCATTTATGATAAAAGATAGTGAACATTGGATTATCAATAGGATTGTAATTATTGATATGTGAATAAAACTTCTAGGATTATTCGAGTGACGTTAGTCAAAGAATGGTTATTGTATAACGTATTCACATTCCTTGAATAACGAGGGATTATATAGCATCTATGAGGTTTGGAGAAAACCTGAGTGCATTATACTCATGTTATATTGTCATATATTATTGGAATTGGATTTTAAGATAGTAATGGGTAACTAAGAAAATGGAAATAGATCCTTAAGTCTATGTTAAAGACTAGGATAGCTCTATAGATGGAATCTTGCTAGTTCTCTCTAGGGACTTTTTGGATTAGAAGATATCATCATGATATTGAAGTAAGGAGATTGCAACATAGAAAAAGATTTCTTTGTAGGAAAGAGAATTCCTCTTGTCAATTTTGTATTACATGTTAAGGAAATAGGTGACCCATGAATGTGGAACCCTAGATAGCCTTTGATAGCATTGGTTGCTTATGTCATGGTTCTCAAGAGAGAGAGATCTTGTCAATGTATTGATGTTGATCTTGTAGCCTTTATTGAACTTATTTTAGAACTATGTGTACAAAGGAATTTCGTTATTCCAATACTTGGTATCATTGTCATAACCAACTTTGAGAAGGGGATGTTGGGAGACTGAAACTCAGCCTACATGTTTATTGTACTTGAGATTGTTGTTATAGGTATATGCGACATACTTATATAAAGGATGATAATCATATGAGTTTATACCCTATCCTTATTTGAATGTGAATAAAATTGAGTAGACAAGGAAGTTGGAAGAAATTTATTATCTCTTACGAATCTAACCTATTAAGGTTGAAGGATTGAACTTAGTCGAAGTACTAACTACATGAGAAGTAACGACATTGATTAAGATATATATATCAATGAGAATATTCCTTGGATATCGTGCTTATTCATGTTATATGAAATGTGAATTTGAGAAATGTTAAGTCATTTGGGTAAGACTAGAAGTAATTGCTCTTATGTTTTGCTTCGTTAATGCTATTATCTTTGGAGAACAAGGATGTTTGATATTTCCATGTATTGGGTTAGAGAAGCTAAACCCTAGTATTGAAACAAGGAGGATATAGGAAATATGTAATGCTTATGTCAGATATGACATTGTATAAATATAGGTATATTGATTGACAATGAAAGGTCGAGAAACCATAGAACAAGGCAAAATTATTTCAATGCCAGTGGTTAACAAAACTGGGTTGTACATCAGGTCATTGGTGATGGATCTTGAGAGTAAAATCACAGGGAGTCATAAACCCTAGATATTGCAAGGATGCAATACGAGACTTTTAAGAGGTTGAAATCCTTAAGTCTTTACAATGATTGAATATCCTAGATTAAGGATTAGTTCTAAGTCAGTTAGCTCATGATTTTCTATATAGACTGTTTGTGTCGGTACCAGTGATGATATTATCAGTGGTGTGGGAAGGGCAGGTCCGCTGGGTTGGGAAGTGCGTGGGGACACCAGGTCAAATGGTTGGAGGAAAAGCACTCGGATGCTCTCCCTCATGGTGAAATCTCGGGGCTTGAGAGAATGAGATCAACATTCCAAATGCAGTGAACTCCATGTTCTGGCTTACGACAATCAAAACCTATGAGGTAAAACTATTCTTTATGCTAAGTGTATCTTATGTGATATAAACGAATATTGTAAGGAATTATCTTGATTCTAGTTATGATTACATGTGAATTCAAGTTTGAATTTTATTTGGAAAAGTTATACTTTATTTTTGTGCTTATGCAAATGATAAAAAAAAAATTCTCTCTCATGTTTACTAAGTTGATTTACCTTCTAGTAAATTCTTGAGATTACTTGAGTATTAAGAAGAGGTATGTTACAATAAGTAAGCGAAATTTATTGTGAATTATTAGTAGACATTGATAATGATTAAGATACAACAAGCCATTTAATTCTCTGTCTCTTTAATGCCTCGAAGTACTCTATCTTCCATTTAATTCTCAATCTTTTATCGATTTTTGCATATCCACTAGATTGTCTTTCATTGAAGAAAATGTTGTTGCAGTATTGCAGTTAAATGTCATATGTACCTAGGATACCTTTAAAAGATTCAAAATTAAGTTCCTCTTCTAATCCCAAGTGAGAAAAATGTTTGATTTGATAACTTGATACTGAAAATGGCAAAAAGTATGACACACATTTTCTATTTATCAATTTTTGCATATCCATCAAATTGTCTTTCTTTGAAGAAAATGTGGTTGCAATACTACGGATTAATGCCATATGTACATCCGAAGCGAGTGATTTGATAACTTGATATTGAAATCTGCATGATGTATTGTAAATGATGATGTCATTAATCCAGTGATCAATTGAAATAATATTTGTAATGATTTCATATCGTTTTAGTGGTGTACATGATAACTTGTTAGTTTGAGGTATAGTGTGCATGTAGTCAGAAGTCAATAAAAATAAACATTGTAAGACTTAAGTTACATGATTAAGTTGGTTACTTTCTTTGTGCAAAAAAGAGAAATTATACCTCGCACAAGGCACGAGTAAATAGGGATCAGGATGGTGAGCTAAGAGCTCATAAATGGCCCATAAATAGGGCAGTGAGAATAGCTGAAGTTTGAAATCATTCATAGAAGGCTTTAATATTAAGTGCAATGTTTTGAATTCTCATAAGGGTTTTCATTTTATAAGTTTAATAAGGAATAAGATGATATGGTATTATTGGGGATACTCTAAATTCTCCTACCTCTAGTTATGTACTTACAAAGTATAAGACCAATTTCCTTCAAGTTCATAATGGGTGGAATTAGAAAGAAGTTGATTTGGTTTATCTAGCTTCTGAGATAGGTTTTGAACCAGGATGAGGAGCTTTGATGGAGATAAGTTCTTTCATAGAGTGTGCATCGACATAAGTATTTTAATCTTGTTTACATTCAAAGTTGATGACTTCTCATACTCCATTTTGATAGAGGCCCTCAAAGAGGAATTATGGACTTTCAGACTTATTGTGTGCTATCCTGGTGCCTTGGAGATGCCCGAAGAGGTTGTGAGAAAATTTACTACCCCCTATCTTTTGCATAATTCAAGTTGGTAACCGAGATAGGTAAATTTTCTATCTTCACAACTCCCATTTCCTCAGCATGGTAGGCAAGCCATATGGATTCTCAAAGTCATTTATTTTATAATATGGTATGGATCCCATAGCCGCCACTACCAGCTTAGAATAAATTGTGTCATTTGGGTTATTTTGGTGGGTCAAAATGACAATATTATAAATGCAGAACCATATTTGAGATCCCAAGATCCAAACCATGGTCGGCAAGCCCCGTGGTTTGAGAATATGGTTTGTATTCTATTATCACCAGTAGCAGCTTGGAATCAACTATATCTGATGTAAAGTGACATGTGTCATTTATACAAAGCAAGAGCTTGCATGCTCTACTCATCTTTAAAAATCTATGTAATAATGTAACATTGTAATTCAATTATTCAATTGTAATAAAATAAATGGTTGTGTTACTCTTCGTTATTCATTTACAATAAATAATTATTTTATGTGCTCAGTGTCTATTCAAATTATACAAGTAATTAGCAATAGCATTAATGTTTCTAGTAGACTAGCAATAGCACTTGCACATAATGGAATGAAATAAACTTAGAAAAATTAGATTTTTTTCATTTAAGAAATTAAGTATCATCTATTTATAAAATATTTGCATGCAATTTTAAAACATAAAGCAATACAAATAAAAAAAGAAAGTTTCCATCAAATTGAAAAAAACCACTAAAAACACTAAAAGTTGTCACTCTTGCTAGGGTTTTCCGAAATTTTATTTCTAATTTTTTGTTGACCTGCTCCCTCAGTTATCGATGTCATTAGTCATTTTATTAATTCCTTTCCAATGCTAAGTTATGGGCCCCTTGGCCTTGATCTTCTCCTAGCGATCACTTAAGAAGAAGATTCTACATGTTCTTAATTAAATGGCTTTAGTGGGATTCTGTGAGTCCGCAAGATTCTTCAAGTAGATTAATATGTGACTCATGGAACCATAGAATGGACACATGGACTCATCTCAATGTCTCCAATGAGTTTTCTATCGAAGTAAAATCTCATGAGGACTATGTTACTGTGTATCCTAGCGCACTAAATTTTAAAACAAATTTAAAACATATGTTTATTGTTTATATCATAAATTAATCGACTGTTCAATGAATGTTTGATGGATGGCTATAGTTGCATTCTAGAATGAAATGCATAGAGTGCTAGGCTTGCAAACTCAAACCTTTGGAATCACCCTATAATCATTAGATTTACAAGGATCAACGGTTGAGAATTTGCTTGAGATGAAACATTTGAATGACATTTTCCACCGAGAGTGATCAATTAAAATTTAATAGAAGGTACAAAAATATAGAATAAATCTGATGTACTAATTTTGTAGTTCGGAGGCAACACATTGACCTTTCATTCACTTTAATATTCAAAAAACCAAAAAAAAAGTGAACTTTCTACTGCTAAGTGATTTTATTTTTAAGTGAGAGAGTTAGCACATAGGGATATTTTAGATTGCTCATTGTAATGCACCCGGGAAATTTTGGGTTCCAAAAAAATTACAAAGCTAGTCCATGCCTGTCAGTATTAATCTTTTCAAGAATCAAAATTCAGGTAAATGAAAGAAAAAATTCCTACGTTTCATCATTTCTTGAATTCTTATTTTGTCAAACTTTGGGTTTAGGGTTGAGAACTTGAGAGAATTGAGGAAAATTAAGAGGGATTTCATACTGTACAAGCTTGTCTAGTTCTACCACCACTAGAAAGAGAAGACTAGTTGTTGGGAAAGGCAGAGCAAAATCGGATAGAAAGATAGATTATGTTGGATTGTTTAAAACCTAGGTTTCACTAATGAATACCATGGTATTTATGATCTTGAAATCTATGGTAGGATTACCTCATAACTTAGATTTTCATGTTAGAATAAGGCTACAAAGCAAATGCAAAATTTTAGTGTCAGAACACCATGGGCACTTGGATTAGGGCCCATGATGTTACATGAGGTTTTCCCTTGCCCATAATTTATCGTGGTCTACACCCACAATTATGATGATAACAAAAGAGAAATTATTAATGTAGATAACAAAGAAGAAATGCTATCTATTAATACAGAAGAATTTGGAAAAGTGTTGGGGATTACAACCGAAGAATTTGGAAACATCCATATTGACCTAGAAAAGCTTGCTAGTGATTATGAAGCAGTGGATGAAAGGGAGAAACATACTTTCCTAAATAAAATAGTTGAAGATAGAAACAAATTGAAAGGTAATCATAAGCCTCCTTATGATTTTGAAAATTTTAAACCATGGGTTTAGGATACTATTTACATGCTAGCATTTTTCCTTATACTAGATAACCATCAGGAAGTGGGTGAAAGCCTCATTGAAATGGTATTTAATATCCATTATGCTAATCCACCTATCAAATATAACTTTATTGAGCACATTGTAGAATCCATGCATAAACAATTTTTAATGATTAAAGGAGGTCTACACTCATAGTCCACTAAGACATTTAGGTTCACAACCTACTTGTGCTATTTTTTTATATTCAAATTTAGTGGAATGTTTCAAATCAACAAGCTTCAAATTCAACCCTATACAAATGTTGAGGAAAAGAAAATGGCTCTAGTATATGATTGGACCACTAAGATAAGGATGCATGATTATTGAAGGAACTACAATCATTTTGTAGACTACTTTTTGGCTCCATTGTATCAAACATTTACAAATACTCTAATGCCTAGATTGCCTATGTCTTGTAGAAATTACATTCAAATAGGAAAAAAAATACAATTGGTTGATTGGTATTTAATGGAATAATATACTGTTCTCAGATTTTATGGATCAAGAGTAGAGCCGTACAAACTTCCAATTCATGTGACATAAAAGTTTTTTTCATTGGAATATGTAAGGAAGATGGAGAGTACTGATGAACTATACTTTCTCAGTCGGCAAAAGAAGACCTTATTTCCTTCTTTACCTTTTTCATGTGGAGGGTTCACATTGGAGAGAAAATCATTTAGTGTGGCACATGATCTTTTGAATTTTTTTAATTTTGATTATGTCTATTGCTGACAATATGATCCATGTGACACCATTAAATTAAGTGTTGTGCCCAATAAGAATGTTGCAAATAGAATTCAACATCAAAGAAAACCCTTCCTTGAAAACTTGAGAAACAAGGATCCTTGGGATGAGGTCAAAATAGCAATGGAGAAAATTCTTGATGAGAAAGGTATTTCTTTTGAATGATTGTCATCAGAAATTATGGCATTGCACCAACAAACAAGAGTAGAGAATCGAATCAGGAGTTACAACAATTTTTATGAAAAAAGTGATAAACCATCTAGTAGAGTTAAAATGCTAGATTCTCTAGATAAGGATGTTACACAAAAAATTGTTCACGATAAAAAATTACTGCCTTTTGGTCTATGAGGAAGGATCTAGGTGAACCAAAAACTAGTGCAAAGTTTAGAGATATCGAAGAAGATTTTGAGTTTAGAAAATTGTTGAATATTGAGCATCCCAATGAGTGTGAAGATCAAGAAACTGATGATGATAGGGAAGAAAAAATAAAATTCAAAGTTGGTTTAAATGAGGCCACAAAAGAAGCATATACTTTAGGAGCAGTCATAGCCAAAAAAATGGGTTATAAAGGTGGTCCTTTGGGGTCCCAAGGACAAGGCCCTTGGATGGTAACAGATGTAGAACCTAGAAAACTAGTTGATAAATGAGGGCTTGAAGCTGATAAAATAGATCAAGGGCATACAAGTACAACATAAACAATTCATTTTGTTATAGCTTCAAATCTTAATCCTCATGGTCAAATACGATCACAACTAGGACATGCCCATGGTGGAGAAACTAGTACAATTGGCACTGCCATTGGTGGTGATGGTATGGGTAGTATTACTACTAGTGGTCAACATGTGCTACAACAACAAATTACACACAAGAGGCCAAAAATACAAGATACCACACAAACACCAAGTGATCAAGGCATACTGAAGAGGGCAAGGATTATGATAGGTGAAGGTGGACAAGTCCAACTACTAGTTCCACCACAAAGGAATTATTTCCAGGCACTCCCCCAGTTAGTGTGGCTGCAACAACGACTCCAAGTACTCCTATTCCTTCACCATTCAAGCATTCCATTATTTTTGTGTCCCTAGGTTTTGATTACAATGATGAGTTTAAAAAGAAAACAGAATTGTATAAAAAAGAAAGGAAGCAATTGATAGAGAGTGCATCTGTTGTAACTTCAAAGTCTATAACAACCAAGGTATTACCCACATTCGACCCAAATAAATAAATCATGGAGTGCATGTTTGTTGTTCCCATGATTCAAAATAAACTAGAAAATCAGATGGATCAATTTGAATATTAGGTGCATAAATTTCAATTATATTTTTTTGGATACAAAAATACTGACAAAATTAATGTATCAAAAAAGAATAATTACTTATCATTAAAAATAGAGGTTAATACATTCGTCGAAAAAGTTAGACCTAAATGAAAAGAAATCAAAATCTTTCAAAGAGCATTCGTCCGAATAAAGAATTATCCTAAATAAAGAGGATCATTAAGGTGGATCGTCGGCATCATCGAGATTATCCTTCGTCATCGCTTGAACAAAATAGGCTCCGTCAAAAAAGTGAAAGATTAGTGGCAAAGCTGAGGGAAGAAAAAAAATGAAGTAAACTCTTGTCAAAATAAGTTCATTTTATAGAGAAACAATGAGGCATATGAAACAAAAGATCTGTGTGGAAATAATGTAGAGGATTTATCATTTGGGTGAGTTGATTCAATTGATTGATGATATGATACTCTATAATAGGAATCTCAAACAGTAGTTAATGGACAACAAAAAATGATGTCATTTAAGAAAACTACAAAGAAAATTCAGCAAAAAGTCTACAAATCTAGTGAAAATGAATTGAAATCAAAAGCAATTAATAATCGAATTGATACCTCAATGCACTTGTCATTTATCATTCAAATTTGTTTGAAAATGAGTGAAATAGAGGAATTTCTAGATTTGGCTGCAAAAAGGATGAAGAAGTTGGATGAAAAGGTAAGGAACTTGACAGAGCTTGGTTTGCTAAAGGCTTTTGACATAAATGAGTGATTCATTGGAAATGATGATTTCATAAAGAAGATGGAGGATGAAAGGAAGATTTATTTGGACCAGTTTCCTCATAACAAGGATGTGGATAACTATTTGGATTCCATCAAACCACTGATAACCTTGAATACAACTTTGACTAAAACATTAAAGTCAAGTTCCAATTTCAATCATGAAATGTTAACAAATTTTCAAGTCAGACAACATCAATTAGAACAAATGAAAAAGGGACTTACATCACCTACATAGTGGAGCTTGCTACAAAAGTTGATAGAATGATTTGATAATATGAGCTTCCAAGTTCCAACTTAGCTCTGTGCAAAGTTGTCTTTGAGCAAGATTTTGCATTGCCTCTATGTATTCATTCCTTTGAAAATTAATAAAAAATTCAAATTCAATAATGTGTTGATGTTCAATTATTTGTCTTATTTATTTTATCAATTGAAGAAAAACTCTAGTTTCAACTACTAGATACACAATGCACATTAAACAATTGTTGATGGTTAGTGTTGTATATGCTACTATTGTTAATATGTTAAAAATGATAAGACTGATATATACCATAAAGTATAATGTAATGAGCATTCAGGTCATTTGTAATTATTATAGAGCAAAAAATTACAACATTTCCTCTCCAAGCTTTAGAGGAATCAACTATACAACCTAAGACCTACACCAAGACTTACAAAAACTAAGGAGAACCCCTTGAATGAGGCCCAAAATTTTGTTTTATAGACACAAGGGAAGCAATAGAAAAAGGCCTCATTCAACCACCAAAAGAAATGTTATGCCTTGCATAACCACCCCATTTTATTTTGGAACAAAATGGGTCCCCCTTTTTGTTTTGTTTGTTCTTGGTTGTTTGGTTGGGTCTTAGGAGTTGTTTGTTTTGCTCCTCAGTATTTCTTTCTTTTGCTCTGTCGGAGGTGGGGCTAGAACCAAAACTGAACACAAAACTCTTTCAAGGTTTCTAGTTTAGATCTCGTTCCGACTCCAACTCCGTCTTCTCTTTTGTTTTTCCTTCTTTATCTGTTGGTTGTTTTTAACAACTCTTGGGTCTGTTTGTCTCCTGAATTGTTGGTTGTTTTCTTGCATTTTGATTTTTCCCATGCGGAAGTGGAATCGGGATTGGAACTTAAATTGGAAGTTTCAAAATTCTAGATTGTGTCCCCGTTCCAACTCTGACTCCGCTAGTTTTCTTTGTCTCGTCGTTATTGGTTGTTTGGGCCGGGTCCGGTTTTTGTTCTGGTCCCGCTTCCCTTTGTGCTTGTGTGTTTTGTTTCTCACTTCTTGGTCAGGGTAGACTCTGACCCAGAATCAAACTTCAAACATTGTAAAAGTTTCGTTTCGGTTTTGGCTCCGCCCCCGTCCTGTTGTGTCTTGTTTTGGTTGTTGTCCTCTTTGCGGGACCAGAATGGGGTTGGAAACTAGGTAAGGAACTTTGTATAAGTTTCTTTATCTTGTCTTCGACCCAAATCCGCGTCTTCCCTACCTTTTGATATTCACTGGACTTGACTTAACTATATGTTCACGTCATTGGCTCCGTCCCTAAACTACTGCATTTATGGCATTAAATGTAGCCTCTTCGCACACACAAATCAATTTTTAAAGGTTTAATCATGTTTAAACTAGCTCATTATCATTATTATTTGAATCGTTTAAGCAAACCACAACCAGGAAATTATCGAGAGGATTGATTTGATCATGGAGGCAAGTTGCGGAGCGAATCTTGGCTAAATTCTGGTTAGTCCTGAGGAGCGTTTTGAGGTAGGTTTCTTTGCTTTTTTGTCTCCTGTTTGTTCTTTCGGGTGTTTTTTTTTGGCGTATTTGTAGGAGGGTTTTTGTTCTGTGAATTTCTTCGCTTGTTTCTTGTTTCTTTCCTTGTTTTTTTTCTTTTGTCCTTTCTTTTCTATCCCGTTCTATTTTTGGTTTGTTTTTCGTTTGTCATTTTGTTCTGTTGTTTGTTTTGTTGTCACTTTCATGATGGGTCCATTTTGTTGTGCCCTAGTTCTTAACTAGGGTTTCAATTTTTGTGGGGATTTCCATGCTTAAGTGATGAAATTCATTTTGAAACACCTCTTCTTTCCATCATGCGTCGACTCTGTGTTTTCCATGTGGGATTTTCATTATGCCCTAATTTTTAGAATCAGCGTGTCAAGCAAACTAGGGTTTTGCTCGACAACCTTTGCAAAATGGTCTTTTCTGGGGTTTAAATTGCCTTTTATACGGTGGAGCTATTAGAGGAGTTAAACTATGCTATTCCTGGTTTCCTTTAAAGCCCATGTGACCCAGGGGTTAAAATTCATGTGACTGTGCCTTTTTGAAATACCCTCTGTTTCACATCTAGAACTGGCGGAAGCGAACTAGGGAAGGAACTCTTTTCGAGGTTGTTATCATTTGTGATTAGATCCTAAAACTATTCTACTCCCGCTCATTATGATGTTGTGTCTTTATACTTGTTCTTGATAAGAACCAGAGCCGGGGTGGAAGTTGAATTTGGGAACTAACAAATAGTTCTGGTTCGGTTCCCATTCTAGTCCCGATTCTGATCTTGTTTTGGTTCCTGTCTCGTTCTGATCCCGGCCTTACCATATGATAAGGGATGTCTTTTTTGCCTAATACTTCTATGGTTTCGCCTCCGATGAAGGAAAAATTTGACTAAGTAAATATTATCTTAGGAGGGTAGAGAAGGGTATTATATGTTTGACTAACTTAGATGTTTTGTTCATCTAATACATAAATTTTCCTCCAGAAATCAAGAAATGTCGGGGGCATCAGATGAGGATTCCTAGAGAAGCCAACCGGGTGAAACTTCATGGAAAGGAGTTAGACCAAAGAAGATCAAGGTGGAACAACTTCCATATACTTTGAGATGCAAACATAGGGAATTTTCCCTCACATCTAGCAAAGTTAATTCCGACTGGGCTGATATTACTGACAACAATTTGGGCCCTTTTAACTATGAAGAATTACATGAAGAGACATTCACCGAGGAGTAGGTCACATGAAGGACGGAAAGGATTATTCAATCAGGTCTGGCACATGTTGCACTTTTCCCCTTATTTTTCCATTGTCCGGAGTTGATTCTTGCAGTAGCTGGAGCATATAATCTTGCTACTAGGCAGTGTGTGGATGTAAAGGGTAATGTCATTATTGACTTAACACCTCAAATGATCAAATTCCTATTTAATGTACCTGATCCCAAGAATCCTAGGTAGTTGAATGAGGTAGAAGCTTTGAAGCTTTACAGTGAAAATAAGGAAAATAATAGATCTCACAAGAATAAGATTTGGATGAGGGTGGAGAAGAAGTCTCTTACCAAGCTTCCAGACCAGCCTAAGAGGGCATACTTTGGTAAAGAGATTGTAGACATAATCATGTTCCTTTCTAGGGTGTTTGGAAAAAGGGATGCTTCACTATTTAAGGAATGGATGTTTCCTTTCATCCAAACTATTTTGGATGGAAGACAACAATTTGACTGGCCAATGGTGGTATCAGACAACATTCGCAATCAAATGATAAGAGTGAGAGAAACCAAGTGTTCCTTTATGAACTCCTATGTAGTTTATGCAGCTACCCGAATGGGAATTTTTCCTGGACTTTAAACAGTGGGTATATTGGGGGAAGCCCAAGGACAAAAGAAAGTGTGGGAGCATTATAATTAGCTCACCTTGCAGGCATCAAAGAAACATTATAGAAGGGTAAATGATGCCTTTCTTTATGTCATTATTAACAAGCTTAATGGTGATGTGGGATATAGGCTTAGCAGGGAGGCAATGTATTTTGTGAATGAGTGGGGGCATTGGTTTATCCAGTACCCCACATTCACCTATTTCAAGTTAGCACGCTTTGATCACTACCCCTATTTGCTGCCTAGATGTTGTGGTGATAGGATCATTCTAATGGAGTTTATTTATCAAGCCTTGGCTGTTAATTACAAGTTTGGCACCAAACACAAGACTGGTTGCCATAAGTTTCCAATGAGGCTGGGAATTTTTAGTTGTCCACACATTGCGATAGCTAAGGCTATTTGTGATGAATTAGTTTATTTGAAGTTGGGATTGTACAATGCGAGGAAGCACTATGATCCCAAGCACAAGTTGCAGGCTTTGCTTCCCAGTCTCTTTGATAAGCACTTCATTCTGTTGGAGGATTTTTGGGAGGACTTGTAGGATGAATATGACCTTAGGAAAAGGAATTATGAAAGGATACCTATCCCACTCATGGTTGAGTTTGGGATAAAGGAAGAAATTCAAGAAACTCTGTCTGATGATGGGGTAGTTTTGGATCTTGGGTATAATGTAGACAAGATTGGCACTAAATATCTTGATCTAGTAGACTGGAATGTTGAAGAGACAATTGACATAAAGTAGATTGTAAGACCGATGTTGGATAAGAGTATTCACTGGGTGAGTTTTAGGGTTAACCAGTCTAAGGCTCAATCATCTAAGAAGAGCAAAGCTGCAGGTACCACCCAAGGATATAAGACGACAAAGAGAAAGATGGCACCTAAGGAACCCTTATAATTTATGCCTTCTAATGCACAAGAGGAGGTGGTCCCTCAAGACCTCCCAGAGGTGTAGGAAGGTGAGACAATTGCAGAGGTGGGTACTTCTACATCTGTTGCAGGGGAGGTATCTACTCATCCTTTTGATACACAACAACTAGGTCAAGAATCACCAAAGGGAGCCTTCCATGATGAAGCAAAGGTTTTAAAAGAAATGGAGGCTGAAATTGAGATACATGATATAGAAATAGATTCAGAGAAGACTCCATCTAATATAGGGCATCATGTATTAACATCTCTTGATATGACAAATGATGCAGGTACCAAATACATATTGACTGAGGAAGACCAGTGGAAACTCTTTGAAGATGCTAAAAGAGAAGTTGAT
>VDFB02113829.1:0-11355 GCA_007258455.2 Sequoia sempervirens
GCCATACCAGAGTGAATCTACATGTCCCTTATTCAACCCATCTCTTTATGTCGCCAATGTCATCATCAAACCCTATACATGTGGGCTGAAAGAAAATTGGTGAACACACCTATGCAATCAAAGTGACATTCTCCTGCCTGAGCTAAAGGAATACCAAAGTAATCATGCGTATCCCATCTAATACTACCATCATCAAAAGAAGGCTCACAACTCACAAGTGGAAGAGTTGATTCTTTTAGAGTAAGAAAGGTATCATCATGAATGTCAACAACCTCCTGAGAAGAAGTTGGATCAAAACCAAAGTCCAATGTGTAAGTCCTAGGAAAACCCACCTTCTTCTAATAAAACTGATCAATGTCAATCTCCAAGGTACTGAAGTGGAGTCTAGTGCCCAAACCTCCCATGTGTACATAAATCAACTCACTAGACCACCAAATACCACTGCTATAACTCATGCCAATAACAAGAATGAAACCATAGGTGTCAACATACCCATACATACTGAGGAAATCCATTGAATATTCAATGCCCATCAAATAAACATGCCTCCACACACTCCCAAGAAACTGAATAGCTGGTGTACAACATGAAAAGTCAGAAAATGCAATGTGAATCCAACTAAGGCAGTCACTAAACCATGATGAATCTATGAATGTGAAGTCACCAATCAACAAATAAGTCATTGTCATTCCATGAGAAATAGGTGACAAACCCACAGGGGTAGCATAGATGTCATCAACACTCATTAAAGATAACTCTTGAGTGGATGGCCCGCTAGGAGTGTCCTCCACAAAAAAATTATAACCCTCAAGAAAACACTCAACACAACTGAATTTTTTGAATTAGTCAACCTTTGGTCATTATCATCTAAAGAATAGTGCATATAGTGAATATGTTGAAGATAGGGCTCAGCTTGTTGAGCTAACAACTTGGTTTGCTTTGCCCTCTCTAGCCAACCATCATTCAACATTTGGGACTACTCTAAATCAACTGCTCCAAGGTGTTTGAATTCAGTCCTGAGATGAGATGCATCATATAAATTACCATGACCTATGCATGCTTCTTGAGTGCCAACCAAAGTAGAAACAATATCACTCCTTTCCCAATGGTTAGGAGCTGCAATATAATTAGGAAGCGAAAATATATCCCTGCTATTCAAAATCAAAAGATTAGGACTGAATTCTTCATTCTTATCCATGCCTTTGAAGTCATCAATGTTAGAGTAAATAAACATGCTCTTAACTGTCCCATCTTTTGTCTCATTCTTTTGTGGCTTAAGCACAATGTGTTTACCCATGTGAGTAAACTCTGATATCATCTTACTGAAGTCTTGGACAAATCTCCCAAGAGATTTCAACCCTTGAGTACCTAACGCCAATTCATTCTCCTTAATGTTGAAAATATCAACTACAAGCTCAGAATTAGAGAAATCCCGCTTCTCATCATGTATAGAGTGATCTATGTTACAAGTTTCTTTGGACTGATTTATGGCTGTTGTTCTAAGGTGAACAAATTTATCCCTCTTGGAAGAAGCAACATCAAAATAGCCATGCTTAATCAATGCATCATGTAAGCTATCATTTGGAAAATCATTGTCACCAATTACTTCATGCTTATCTATCTTTTCATGAATGTCTTCCCTGCTACATTTCTTGTCACCACCATCTAACTTGGATTCATGCTCATGTGATGTCAAAAGATTGCTGTCCCATTTTATAATCCATACCATCATCTCCATAACTGATATGCTTTCCCTTACTAAAAAACTCCAAAGTGTAGTATGCAAGACAAACCAAACATTATCAAAATGCAAGATCTTAGTAAGCATACTCTTAGTCTCCCTAATAAGCTCTCTAAGACAAAATGCTTCATATGATCTTGACAATTATCCTTCCATTATAGATGATGCATGACTAACCAAATTGAAATTGATAATGTTCCATTCCCCACAAATGGATATAACACTTGCGGTTGACCCAACAAGTGTGTGACCAATATCATCATTGTTTTGATCCTTCAAATAGCTCTCTAAAAGAGGAAGGTCATGGACCTCTTGATGCAAAGTAGATGCCCAAACTGAATTTCCTAATTCATTCCTCCTTCCCTCTTCACACAACTCAACATGCTCTTCTTGTGGGCTTACCTCAAGAAGTTCTTCCCTTGTATACTCAACATCCACACATTCATTTTTTGGAAGAAATAGGGAACTAATGTGTGATTCTCTTTGTATTCTTGCATTATCTATCAAATTGCATCCTTCCTTGACTTCTTGTAAGTGTTTTCTTGCTTGGGAAGCAAGCATCTTGGCCTTATTAGCTCTTATAGACCACCCAACACACAGTCATTGTGTCCTTTTAAGAAGATCAAAACTATGATTATGTCTTTCTGAGGTGTCTTCCCTTGTATCTTCTTCAAGGATAGGTTTCCCCTCCATGAATGTAGGTCTAAGAGGTGCACCCAGCTGAAAGTTATGTACTCTTCTAGCCGCCATAGTTGTCACCAAATTGCTCCCTACTTTCATGTACTTAGCTGCAATGAATTTTTCTCCCATCCAACTCCATGGTGTTGTATCCATAACATACCAAACATTATCAAACTATAGGATTTTCTTGTTAGGCCATCTCTTGGTCTCCACAATCCACTCTCTAAGGCATGAAGCCTCATATAACCTTGAAAAATGTTCCTCCATGGTGTAGAATGTATGTTCAATCCAAACGGAATCACCTACGTCTCTATCTACATGTGTAGGTATAACCCTAGTGGCTGATCCACCAAGTGTGTGTCCAATACCACCTCTAATTTGTGCCTTCAACTGGTTCTTCAAACTGTGCGGACTATGGGGTGTATGAACAACTTCTGTTTCGCATGAAGAAGCATCAAATTGTTTCTGAATTATTTGAGTCACATCACACTCTTCTTCTGCAAAGTCCTGTATGCGCACATTCTGATTTGGAATTAGATCGGCACTAATTCCACCTGTAGTGATATCCTCCACAACTTGATTAAATGTCTCAATACAAGGGAGCTCAGTTTGCTCCATGCACTGACCAACCCACTCAGCTGAATCACTGGATAACGGTATGTTGTCCTTCTGTAACTCGACTGGGGCAGCAATGTGATCATAAGTGCATTCATCAAGGAAGTTTTTCTCTTCTGATGGTTTATCAATAATGAGCTGCAAATCACCTATGAAGAGTTTTGAATACCCCTCACCCATAGTGATTGACTCTACCTCCACCATATCCACCTTAACTAAATGGAAATCATTATCCTTTTTGCTTTCATCAAGCATAGTAACAGGTGTATTCAAAGCGGTAGTTCTAATGATTTCATCACATTCATTTACAGTATGTATGGGTGCATGCACATCTATGGAAACAACTTGGAAATCAATCTCATTTTCATCATGAGGCAAGCTATTCTCCTCAACCTCTTCCTCATTTTTAGAGACATTAGGCCCATTTGAAATAATTTCTTCTTTTCTAGTCCTTTCCTTTGTGGCTTTTTCTTCTACTAAAACCTCAACCATTTTATCTCAGAATAACAAGTATTCTTTTCTCCATAGAACTCATTGTGTCATTCCTCGGCTAAAAGCTTAACTGTGTTAAACCTATCTACTTCATTTGCAATTTCTGATTTGAATCCCTCTTTTCCCTTTTGCGATGCCCTTTCTTTCTTTTTCTGTCAACTAATAAGGAAGTTTCTAAACACTCAGGATGCTCTAGCAACTTTTTAAGATTCTTGTCATATTTTTGAAAGCTTTGCAATAAATTTCCATCATGCACCCTGCAAGTTCTTCATCTCAATTCTCTCGAAATTCATCATGCTATTGCAACTAAAAATTGAATCCAAGCACACCCAAACAAATGGCAAGATGCTCAGACTCGATACCACTATGTAGTTCCTTCCCCGGAAGGTGTAAAGTTTCACTCCATTTTCACTAGTTTGATAGACTTTATTTTATCAAACAATGGTAAATATTGTGCATGAAGTCCAATTCATATAAAGGAAATAGATGAAAAAACAAGAACAGTGACTGGACACTTTTAGATTTCGTGTTTTACAATAACCAGCAATGTAATCACTCTTACACTATCAACAAGGACTGTAATAGCACTATAATGACAAGTTCTTCATTCAAGACTCACTAGACTTAACATGGTCACTACAAAGCACACCGAAATAACCAAATTTAATGATAGTGTTCTACATAGTTGGGAATCTGATTTATATGTACAATGTAAGAATTGCTCTCTAATCGCCAGATTATGTACAGTTTATTTTTAGCATATTACAATAGTAGAGTGCTCAAATTTAACAACAGCAATTGCAATGTTATTTGAACGTTTATGAAGCAATTCTGACTTCTTTTGAAACTGATTTTTCAATATAAGTATGGACAAAGTTTATATCAGATAATTATATTCTCAAAACATGCATGCTTGGCTCCTGCATCTATAACATAGAGGGTCCGACATACATTAATAATTTCGCCCGTAAATTTATATCAACACATTACAATCTCAAGAAATTACTTTTTAGAACTCAATAGAAATGGGATTACAATAGCATTCAGCTTCAACATGCCAAACCCACCAAAACAACAAGAAATACCTGCACTCAGTATTCTATTGATTCCAACCTAGAAATGAAGAAGATGTCTCAAGGGAGTTCAATGAGAATAGCGCAACGTGCTCCTTTGGCACTGTGAACTTCAGGTAGGCACGCCTTAGCCTATGGAGTTGCATTCTCTTCTCAAATTTCAGTAAGTGACAACGCCCCAACACAAGCCCTTTCCGTGGTCGAAGTTCTGAAAACACGCCCATCTTCAATCTACCATTCTTAAAATATGACCTGAATGTGCTCCAATTCCTATCAAATGGTGCGCGCCATGGACTTCTTCAACAAAATATATGTCCTCAATAATGCTTATATAACTCCCCAACTCATTCCCATGAATATATATCGCCTGCGGAATTGTAACTCGACCGAGGCATAAACACGCTCTATCCTCTTCTTCACTATATCACTAAAATGATTCACCAATGAATTGATCTTCACCATCTTTTTCCCCAACTAGGGCCGGTGTTCCAATGTTCTAATGGAAGATGTAGGTTTTTCTTCAAACTAGAAGAACTCCTTTTGTTTGTCGTGAGAAAAATATTTTTCCAAAAAGTGTCGATTGATTTCTTCCCTCTTCCTTTTGTATTTTTCTCATTCCAAAATAAAATGACTTTTCTATATAGTTCACATTTTGAAATAATTCCTTTATTCATTTTCATAACACCAAATAAGTGACTTTATAATATTTCACTTGATTTAATTAAATTAATCGATTAAAGTCATCCTTTAGCACTTAAATTAATTTTTGGGACAACTTAATCAATTAAATTAATTTAAGTCACTTAACCATAATTTTGGGGACATTACATTTTTACCAATGATATCCAATCCCTTTATGGAAAATGGATAAAGTGAAACTTGAGCTCAAAGTTCATGTGTTGGAGCTCAAATTAAGTTATGTTGTTGACATTACGAGCATTTCTTGACATTGAAGGAAAATAAATATTGTTCCATTGTTTGCCAAAAATATCTCATGTGCAAATGTTTTGAACTAAGGATCTACCACCAAAATTTCCACCACTAGAGCTAACATGGGCTTATTGGAGGGAAAGGGTTATTTTTGACTTAGTTAAGCAACAAAGCAAAATGCCATTATAAGATCTTTAATAAAGAATGTTAGAAATCATAATATAATATGTTCCAAGCTTTTGAATATGAATATGAGCATTTTTAGAAGCATTATTAGGAAATATTTTATTATTTAGGTAATCATAAATATGTGAATACCATTCCCAAATCTCATGTACTTGTACACGTAAATTAATGGTGGTCGGGGTGAGTACGGTGTCATACGATAGTACAAATTACTATGCAAGATCCCTGGCCCCTAAAAAATATTTTTTTGGAACTATTTGAATTTGAGCAAATTGGTAGGTGTTCTTAGGGTTTTTGGTCATTTTAGGCTTAATAGTAATTCTTGTTTCATCCTAAGATGAGCTGATTTTTCCCTCAAGACCAGATCTCTGAAATTTTGGATAGGAAGTCACAAATCTGGTGCTTTGATACCATGTTGGAGTTGATAGTGAACCCCACAAATCCCATAAATCACTTGCAATGAAAAAATCCTATCACATCTGAAGAGAAAAATCTATTGATGTGCTCATGCAACCTTGAGAAGAAATGATCCAAAAAAGCAACTAATTGTGCAATCTATTAATATAAATAATTTGAATGAATGATTACAATAAATGTGAATGCTTATAAAAGCATAAAAAAACAAATCCTTGATGAAGATTTAATTAGATTGTGACAATCTGAGTTTTAATATCATGTAATGAGACAACTTGACCTATAATTAGCTCAATCTATTAACAAAAAAGAACTCCTAAGTTTAGCTTAAGTGAATAAATTAATAAGAGACTTAATAATTAATTAATTATCTAGTGATGCCCTAATTACTCCAACAACATTCTCACTCCTATATATAATAAGATAAATACAAATGGAGAAGTAGATACATAAGATGGAAATATGTTGTGCTCTTTGAATGTGAGGAAAATAATTTCATATAGAAGTATTGAATTCCATCATTAAAACATGAGCTAAGGCGAGTTCAAAACATAATGTGAAATTGTGCAAGTATGCAATTTTTAACTTTACACCTATGTTCATCCAATTAACATAGTTTCATATAGAATTTGATCTTGAAATCTATCCCAACTCATTTGCGGTTGGTGTTGAACACCTAGAATACTGAGAGGGGGGGTGAATCAATATTCTCTTAAACCATTCAGGCATCAAACATCCAATTACTAATGCATATTCAACTACAGTAAAGAAAGGAAGCATGAAAACATCCAAAACATCACATAACACTTGAACACTAGGATTTTTACATGGAAAATCCAAAATGGGAAAAACCACAGTGAGGGTTAGCTCACAATATATTTAACTGGTTATAGTATATTACAGAAATTCTCACTATAGGTTGAGTCACTTTCCACAGAGAAAAATATAGAAGAGAGAAGGTGGCTCACAACCTATTTGAATTGTTACAAATGCATCTACAATATGTAGGAATATAGTTCTAATGAAGTACAATAACAATCTTCACACTGATTCTGATTCAACACTCTGCAATGCTCTTCATTTGCACAACTTAGATCTTCAACTTATCATTTGCAACACTTCTCTGCTCAAATTCACATCACACACATTACATATCGTATCCTTATTCTCAAAATATTAAAAACAATCCATCATATATATTAGCATCAAGTGTAACATCAATTAGGTCGACCTGATTTGATGTAACACCATGTAATGTAACTTGTCGGCTCCAAAAAACTTCATCCTTATTACACACCATAATTCAAAATTCAAAAATCCTTAAGATAGGTCAGCATGGACATAAAATAGATCCCATATAAGATAGAAACACGCATTTACCCTTTGCATACCTTCAAACATATGAGGTCGGCTCCATATAAGACCTAAATACAAAAACCTTCAACTATATATCCACATCTTGACACGTGGACCTCAAAACTTGATACCATTTGGACTTCAAGCTCAACTAACATCTAGAAACTTATCTTCAAAACCTTAAAGCCAAAAACTCATCCGTGGAGAAGTGCATAGTCTCCCACACAAACACACTGTACAAAAAATGACTATAATATGCTAGGTTGAACTCTGCTACTCTTATCTCTCAACATGTATGTCCAATCAAGATGGAATATTGGATTTAGATTCATCTAACATCCACCAAATTAATGTTAGAATCATAGATTGAAAGATTCCTTTTTGAAGGGGCGCAGACCCAAAAATTGATGCACTGTAACACTGAACTGACAGTTCTAACACTTAGTCAGATTTTCACACAATCGAGCTTTCCAGACTAAAACAACTTGCACAAATGACTTCCTTAACATCTCGAAAACCTGTTAGGATTACCCAAAGTGATCCACAACAATGTTGACATCAATAACAACACTATAATTATACACCATAACATATAATCTATGCTCATGTTTCTAAATAACATCATCAGTGACAATCTCCTCAAACTTCCAACAGTTAGTAATTGATGTTGGGTTTGTTATGAAAATGGAACATTGGCAACATGAAGTTAAGGAGATAAGCATTAACTTTTAAATAAAGGTAATACTCTAGCCTTATAGTAAGAAATATGATGGCACATGTGACTGTGATGGAAAATTACCACTCCGATCTTATAATGGTTTGATGACATATAATAGCCATTAATTGGAGGTGATCATATGATCAATTAAAAATACATTCTCCAATTAAAACATAAAATTATTATATAAAGACCAGTTTCAAGAGGAGTGAGAATAGGATGAGACATCTCTCAATTCTTCTTCCACTACTTTCTTTAAGGAAAATATTTCTATTGTTGAAAGAGTCAATTCTCTTGTGTATTCTTCTTTATCAGTAGCCATTTTTTCTAATAAGCTTGTTGATTTATTTTCCTCTATAAAAATTAACTCAATTAAAGTAATCAAGGTTGTTAAATTTAAGGTACTAAAGCTTCCAATTATTAGTACTTATGATTTTAATAGTATTTATAAACAACACAGAATAGCCTTCTCTTTGAATTCTCTTAAAATTTTCCCTTTTAGCCGTTAATAAACCCATGAGAATTTCCTGTGCTTCGGCATCATTATTAGTGTCCAAAGGTGGTTTTTCTCTATACCCGCTAAGAGGTTACCAACACTATCCCTAATGAAAATTCCTACTCTTTGTTAAATTTCCCCAAGAGGTTCCTTAAAAAATAGTTTTACAGGTAGTTGGGGGAGTAGTCCATCTTATCGTACTTCTTTCCACTTTGGTTTTACATCCATATATAGAGCCATTTAGGGAAGGGGGTTTAAGATGAGTCCATTACTTTAGAATATTATTACTCTAGACAAAAAAAAATCTCCAGTTTTCATTCTTAATTGCATGGGTCATGGCTATTTTTGAGATTGTTCTTTCTATCCATATATTAAATCTTCATATTTGGATGGAGACTTTCTAAATATTATGTGGTTATGTTCTAGCTACAAGTGGCAAATGAGAAGAAAGGGGATAACTTTCTAAATACAAGAAAATTTATAGTCATTGAAAAAAGTTGGATAACTTAGGAAATGATGAAATAGAGAGTTGGATATAGGGCCTTTCAGCTAAGTTTGTCATATAATTATCTCCAACATCTTTGACTAAAATTGGAGTTCAATAGAAGATGACTCGTATCTTCCATCTCTCTTTTTACACAATCTATATTTGAAGGAGGGAGATATACCCAATTTTTGTAGTATTTTACCATTTGAAATATTATTGTGTAGGGAAATATGAGAAGAAAACCTAGCCTTAGGAAGACATGCATTATTCCAACATAAGTTAGAAGGACAATTTCTTGAAAATAAAATGTGTGTTAGAGTCATATAACATTGTTTGATAGTATAATTATCTAATTTTGAAGCCATCCAAGAGAGTTAATTTTCCTTATATGAGAAGAATTGTTTTCTTTATGTTAAGATCTTATTGAGAAATTCTTTCTATTTTGGGTGAATCATGTATTTTTCCACTCTTCTAAATAGATTTTGGTAAAAGTGCACCCTCAACTATATCTAGATGATATGTTACTTTGTTTTAGAAAAATGCAATAGCATGTATATTATATTATATAAAATATTATAATTAAAAAAAATTCAGCTTGAAAATTCTACCATATGAGCATACAAAATTTCTAAGAAGAAACACTGGCACAAACTTTAGAGAGATCCTATTCAATTACATAGATGAGTTAACATTTTCAGCCATAGTACTTAGCTCGATTTTACTTTTAGTCCCCATGCCTATTTTAATAATTTTATTTTCAATACATCCTAAATTTTATATACTGTATTATATCCATCCTAGGAATCATCCCAAATTTTATCATCCAAGAGAGGTGTGGAGAGGTTATATCTCTACTATTAGTTAGAAAGTTCCATATTTTTTAACCAATAAAAGCATTTGCAATGGTAAAAATCCTTTCTTTTTCCTTTGTGTCAATTTTTCCTTTCTTTATTTTACACTATTTTGATTCTAGTTTTGCATACATATTCTAAACTTTCTCTCCCAAGACCAAATTTTGAGCTTCAATTCTAGCTCCACCTAATGATTTAGACCTCCATACATTTTCCCAAGATATTAATGAATATTTTTTCATTAAATTTTCTTTCCATAAATATATATATATATATATATATATATATATATATAACCTAGGAATATATATGTTAAGATGATTGGTTTTAAATATTGTGGAAAATTTATTAACCATATCAAAGCCTTACTCAATGATTGTATGGAATATAAGATCTTTGGGTTAGACTATGATTTGCATATTTTTAAATATGCATACATCCTAATATATATGTTATGTTACAAATTATAAATTTGGGTGTCAAAATCATTATATGGTGTGTAGTACTAAAAATAAATCTTGTTTTTGATTGGTTAGCAGCGGGGGAAAGGGCCCTAACCCGAAAAAATTAGTACAACATTAGTAGAACAACAGGTGGAAAGAAACAACAAAAAAAGGAAGGCCGCCAAACTTCCCCCCTTCCACAAGAAAAAAGCTTAACCAATACCCTTACACTCAAACATAACACTTCTATCAAAAGTATCAAAATAGTTCAACCTATCATAAGTAGCATCATTCCCATTTAATCTATAATACCTATTAATATCTAACTTAGAGTCCATACTAAAACCAAGAGTACTAGCATCATTACAAATATTAAAGTTCAGGCACCAACGACCATTAATAGTTTTAACATCTCTAGAGAAAGCACCAGAATAAACCATCAAAACAAAAAAAACACGAAACAATAAAATGAAGCATCATAGTTAAGCTTCCTTAATCAGCTTCCAGGCGGTCAGGAGGTCCTCGACTGTGTTGTCCACCGTGTCCTTTAGCTCCATCTTCCCAGACAAATCCACACCCTCGCTCGTCGCTTTTTTCTTCAGCTGCTTTTTAATTTTACCCATACTCGATATCGTAGCCATTATAGCCCTCTTCATGACAACGTCAACCACCGAGCATAAACTGTTAACCGCCTTTCCAGAGCTTGGATTTTGTTGTCCTTGTCCTGCTCTTGCATCTCTTTCTCTAAAATTTGCAGTCTTTCCTCCAATCTGTTTATATTACCACCCTCCTCGACTTTGCTCTTAACAACTTTTTCAAGAGCTTGAATTCTGCTGTCCTCGACCTTCTCTTGCATCCCTTTTTTCAAAACT
>VDFB02113830.1:0-13114 GCA_007258455.2 Sequoia sempervirens
AAAGGCTTTGAAGCGATGCATCCCATATGCCTTATTCAACCCTAGCGGCATGGTTAACTGGTTGAGGAAAACATTTTACAGACAACTCCCGTTTACCTAATCTGCGGACTGACAAGCAAAAAGAATCCTTCAACTATTTCACAACAAAGAATCGGCATATATCTCTAGTTTATAAACATATAACAGTAGCAACTTTTAGTTCAAAGTCTTCTTGTTTTCTTAGTTAACCTAAATCTAATGTATGAAAAATGAAAAATAAAGTTGTAAGAAAGGCTTACTTTTGGCATCCTCCATCAGACATGATTTCTTCGGCAGGCTTTCTTATGACCGCCTAGGGATTGCATGCTAGGGCACACCGTGCCGCACAATGAGCATGACCAAATTTTATCTCCTTTTATGCCACATCTTCTAAAATGTGGGCCTAGTGCTTTTCCTGAAGAAAAATCTCTCCCACATTTTGTACATGTGAAATTTTTAGGGTAGAGAGGTGTGGCTGCAAAAGATTCCTCCATACCCACTTCACTTTCAGTAAGTGAATCTAAAATGGTTTCAGATTGATGTCTTGCTGAGGAGATTTCAAAGTTGTCCATAACATCATCATGCTGGGCTTTTCTACATTTCTGTATTGTAGAGAAGGATCTTTGTGAATTTGTACCCAGACTGCATTGGGTTACCTTCCTTCTTCCATCACGAGTACTTGCAGAGCTTGAATTTTCTTCTGGTGATGTAGCACCTGACTGGCTTGACTTGCTTTCTTTTTCTCTTGTAAGGACATGGTTTCACTTCATCTTGATCATCTCCACCATAGTTCTCTCGGTCCATATTTTGATCAACTATTCGGCTTCTGGATCTCTCTGGACTACCTCAGAAAATTGTTCCCCACACGCGATTTCTATATTCTCTTATGATGCAGCTCCACCAATCCCGCGGTTTCGAGTTTAACCTAAACAATAGAAAGCGCAATGGACAGACATGGATATATATAAGGGAATACTAAATGAGGCTAGGGGCTGCTATTAATGCTGGGTACCTGCTGACAAACCTTTTGACATTTCCCAAGATTAAAGAATACATTTAATAAAGTTGTTGTGATTTGATGTTATATGGCTTCTGTAATCGTGTCTCTATGTTGTTGGACAGCTTTTGTAATTGTATAGAATGGCTGGTTTTTTGGCTGGCTATGTTCTTCAGTTATCAGCTATTTTTGGTAGTTTTATTCTTGTAAATTCTTTTGCTTTGTTCAATATATATATAAAGCTAGATCGATGGAAAGATATACATTTTCTCTTGAGTAGCCTTTCTTTGTTAAAATGCAGTCAAATTGAATAAAACTATATCCACCACAAAAAAGTAAAAAGCTTAGAAACTAGAAAAAACCATTGAAAAAAAACCTATTGTTTTCTTTTGAACTTATTTTTCTTTCTTCCACTCAATTGATACTCGTTTTAGGTTTTCAACAATTATATTCCTTACATATATATACATTTACCTTAGAAACATAAACTATAGCAAAATGGAAAAGAGTATTGTCTTGAAATGTTCATAAGTTGCTAGCAATATTTAATTAATTTTTTTTTAGATATTAATTGTAAAATATAATTTATAATTTCTTTAATAATAGTATTGAGAGATGTAATATATAATGGAAATGAAGATGAAATATAATTAATTATATGAATAAAAAGAAATTGTAATCAACAAAAAATATTCTTAATAATGAATTGTGTCTTTTCAAAAAATATTGTCGTTTTTTGTTTGCCAATAAAACTATAACTAAAATATCACGTATCTTACATAGGATAAATAAATATCTTATATGAATAAAGAGAAATTGCAATCAACAAAAAAAAAAAAATTAATAGTGAATCGTTTCTTTTCAAAAAATATTATCTTTTTTGTTTGCCATGAAACTATAAATAAAATATGGCATATCTTACATAACATAAATAAATATCTTACAATTAACATATCTAACATGTTTCTATAAATAATATTAAACATCGATATTGTGTACATAACTAGATTATCAAGAACAGTTAATAATTAGTTACATGCTCAATACAGCTGGCATTGGACCACCATTAACCTATAAAATCTTAAAATTTAATAGTTTAAAAATATAAATATTCTAAAATGATCAAGGGAAATCAACTAGAAAATTTATTTATTTCACATTTTGTTAAAAAAAACAAATCAATTTGCATATATTTTTTGAGGGTTTTAATTTAATAAAAAAATTCTATTAAAGCTTATAATCAATTATAATCTAAGCCATTTATATAATTTTGATATGAATTAATTTATTAATTATTTTTTCTTATCAACTTTTTTTAAAGAAAAATTCTTGATATATTGACAAGAAACATAACTTTACACAAAATTAGATCTACTGTCTTTATGCTAGATCCATATTTATTAAAAACATTTCTATATACTTGTTCTGACCCCATCATTTCTTTTAACATATTTATATACACTTGCCTTATCCAAGTTAGTGGAATTCTTATAGTCTATAGGACATGTTGATGGTCATGAACTTGTCCCTTCGATTTTGAATATTTCAATTTTAAAATTGATTGATTCCTATAGGTATGCTTGCGAGCACCTTGTGATTTTGTGATTTATCTTCATGATGTGTCTGCTATGTTTTATGCAACACTTGTCTTGTTTTGCAGGATTACAGGTACATGACATTGTCTCCACCTGACTTCACAGCCCACTTTCCCAACAGTTATGTTAATAGGGAGTGGCCTTGTCAAACCACAATCCCAGTCATAGTGTGTAGTTAGTTCGTGTTTAGTATGTTGTAATGTCATGTCATACTTGTTTGTTTTGATAATTAATTATCTTGCAATGTTGTTTGAAAAAAATTAATGATTGTAGGTTTTAAATGTTATTTATTTATTTTAGAGTAAAGTTGTTAAAAGCTTTTAATTTAATTTAGTTAATTAAATTAAATTTATTGGTAAAGTAATTTAATGTTTGTGATTAAATTTATTTATTAAGTAAATAATTTAATTAAATAAATTTAGTTGTTGAGTAAATAAATTAATCAATTAAATTTATTAAGTGAATAGTTTAATTGTATTTGTAAAGTGCATAGATTAAATGATTTAAATCTATTTTGAAATTAAATTGTGCTTTAAATTATTAAAATGCAAAATATCTTGTAAATGCATAAGAAGAAAATATCTATAGTGGTTGAAAAAGATATTTTTAATTTTGAATAAGTGTTGAAAATTAAGGAGAAGATATAGATATTTTTTTTGAAAGATCTTGTTGGGGGAGGTGAAGGTTTTGCTCTGCAATTTTTACATTTTTGGTAATAAATTTAGTTGTTGAGTAAATAAATTAATCAATTAAATTTATTAAGAGAATAGTTTAATTGTATTTGTAAAGTGCATAGATTAAATTATTTAAATCTATTTTGAAATTAAATTGTGCTTTAAATTATTAAAATGCAAAATATCTTGTAAATGCATAAGAAAAAATATCTATAGTGGTTGAAAATTAAGGAGAAGATATAGATCTTGTTGTAGGAGGTGCGGAAAATTTGGCTATTAAAAATATAGATGAAGGTTTGGAAAATTGGAGATTTTGGAAGAGGTTCTAGAAGATTGGATTTTACAGTGATATTTAAAAACCTCTATAGAAAAATCAAGAAAAAACCTTTGATCCTTAGTGGGGAAACAAATTTTAACAGTTAAAAAAAAATGCAAGAGAAAACAAAAGGGAATTCAAACAGTAGAAGATTTAGATAACCTCTCTAAAACTGTGGAAATGGAATTCCTCTGTAAAATTTGAGAAAACAAAAACCTTTGATAATTTATCATTTTCTATAGAAACTAAATGCTGGGAGGAGGAATTGCTTACAGGAATTGTAATTGAATCTAAAGTGTATACTATTAAATTTTTTCCTTGTGAAATGAGGATTGAAAAAATACCAAGAGAGAAATTCATAGCAAATAAAATGGCTACATTTGGAAGTTTTTTGATTAAAAATAAATAAAATGAAGATTTAATAGGGAAGCGCCCAGCGCTACCACCCACGATGCTTGACCCCCATAAGAGGGAGGCTACATAGCAGCCACCCTAGCAATGGGTCGCCCATACGTCCCACAGCATTATGTGGTGTAGTTTTACTTTTATATAAAATTTCTTTTTTATATATTATGTGTATATATATTATATATTATATTATATATATTATATATATTATATTATATTATATTATATTATATTATATATATATATATTATATTTTTATTATTTAATATATAATTATATATTTAAAAAATATTTATATGTTTAAATATAATTATTTTAAGATTATTTTATTATAGTAGATGAAAACATTTATTTTATAATGAAATGATTTCAATGGGGAAATGGGATTTTTATATTTAAATATTATTGGGAAACTGAAGTAAACCTTTAGATTTAAATTATTATTGCTTGTCAAATGTTCAAGTAGTTATTTAAAAAAGGGAATTATTTTAAGGGAAATGGTTATTTGTTTTAAATAAAATAATTTTTTTAAAGAAAGTGATTTTTTATTTATATTTCTTATTGGTTGCAAACAAATTTGCGATAAGATTAGTTATTTTCATGTAATGTATAATTGAGGAATTATAGAGTTAAACAATTAGTTATGATTTTTTCTCATCCTATGAATAAAATTGTCTCGAATTAGCAATAATTGAACAATGTATTGTTTTGATTGTTTGCATGCAATATGTAATTGCCTTATTTGGATTTAGAATATCCTAATATTACATTTTATCTTTTGCTTGAATTTTTTTTAAAGTTATGTTTCTCTCATTCTCGTTGTTGGGAAAATTGAGTTATTTGTTTATGTAAGACTTCCAGATATGTTTCCTTGAGATGGGGATTGTAACTTATGTTGATTTATCTTTGGAATAACTTGGGTAGTGCATGTGGTATTTTATCTCATATGGTCACCTAGTTCTATGAATAGGTTGTGTTGTACATCATTATGAGTTGGTATTTGTGATTGGTTATGGGCACCTGGTTTACCCTATGTTAGTGGAATTGATCCCTTAGGTTGTTAATAAGGGAGTGGCTTTTCATGAGGTCCAACACACTAAGTGGCATCAGGATAACTCATGCAGAGTTAGTTTAGTTAGTGAAAATTAAATAAATATGTTAGGGAAAAAGGGTAGTTTAAAAACTTAATTGTTGTTAATGCCTCAGTCATGGACTCAAGGGCTAGTAAAGACTTGGGATGAGAGAAGAAGGTTTGGAATGTAAAGATCGATATCTTATTTTTCAGAAAGATAATCAATTCCGCATTGGATTGCATGTGGGGTCAATTTTCGTAAGAGGTCACCAGGGTAACCCAAGATGGGGGTTGGAGCTTAGGAAGATTCACAGGGTAACCATGAAAATTTGTGATGACACTCCTCCTATAACAACCATGAGTTAGTTTGTTATATTGTGCAATTGATCATTGTTATCTAGAAGCATTGTAACCATTTTGTAAGTTTTGTACTTTTGTAGTTCAATATTATTTTTGCCTATGTCTAGAGGTTGTGGGTTTGCCTAGAAAGCTCTTTTATTATCTCCTAGCATGGGGGTTGGTCCTTCAGGTACCACATGGTTGGTTGGAACATACACTTTACACCATTGGGTCCCCAGTTCTTGTTCATGATGGTGAGTACTTCATGATTGGAAAGCTCGTGTGTACCAGTGAATTTGTAATTCTTTCATGTTCTCTCTTGTATCTGTTGGATACCTTGTAATTTGTAATTGTATCACTCCTCAATTGTATTTGAGGAGAATCTTTGTAATTTGTAATTGTAACACTTTTGTAGCAACTATCTCATTTGGAAATGAGATTTGTAATTGTAATATTGAGTGGATGCAATGTATAAATGGATCATGATTGTACTTTATATTTTATGAGATGTATTTTAATGTTAATAGATGTATGATCTTTAATTCATGAGTAATAATCTTATGGTTAGTAATGGGTATTGTAAGTAAGCATCATCATGTACCTTACAAAATGTATGTATAAGTGTAGTTTACTTGTTTAATTACACTCTAAAAAAAAAATTGTTCACTTTCATTATGTGTGTGACATTCTCTAGGGTTTTTTGGTGTGTGTTACAATTTCTATTAGTGTGATCACTAACACAATAGCAAGTCACCTCCATAGCAAGATAATGTAGGGTATATGGAAATAACCCAAAGACTCAATCGCTTCCAGCACCTTCACCATCTTCACCATTCCCCTACCTAGAATAGTCATTGCCACCATCTACCACTCTCACTCCAACTAGGGTTTCCATCACATCAATAAAGTAGTATTAAAATCTTTCATATGTTTACTTAAGAAATATATAAAGAAAAAAATTGTATTTACTATAACTATTTATGTAACACATGCCAAGGATTTTATATAAAATAAAATAAAATTAAACCCCTTTACATGAGAATAAAATTATTAATTAAGTTATAATACTTAAAATAATTAAAATATAGGATGTGTTATATTTAAATTTTATGTCTCAACTTACATTTTACATGCATATGAATGTCACTAATTTTTTATTATAATCATTATTCCCATTCATTGAATTTTTTGTTGGTATGAATTGAATATGTTAACTATTACATTATCAATTTTTTAATAATGATGGTTACAAAAACTAATAACATTAATGTGAATAAACATAAAAATTAGTAATTGCACTTTGTTAGATTCATTTATCATCTTCTTAAAATATTCATAGGTTACTTTGAGCCTATTTATTTATCTTGCATTAAATATAAATCATTTACCTTCCCATTTTTTAGATCTTTAATTATGTATTTCTATGGTTTCTTCCATATTTTTATGATGTGAAGGGTGATTTCATCATTGATTTATTTTAAAACATGAATATAAAACCAATCATAGCAATTTTAAAATTTTATGAATATAATTAACCTTTTTTTTAATAAAAGGAGGTTAAAAATTATTGAATTAAATAAATACTATAGAGCAATAAGCAACAACCCACAAAAACCATCAATTGATCACACAACAAAAGTCCCCAAAAGAATCCAACCAAGGAAACAATTACATGTGTTTAAGTCTTCCATGATTATCTTTTTGAGGGACAAAGAGAGCTCTGAGGATAAAAGACCCCAGTCATCTATAATCCATCTCTCCACATGGTAAGAGGCCCACTTCACTAGAAGATCAACCACCTGATTCCATTCCCTAGCAATATGACAAAAGGAAAAAAATTCCAAAGAACTACATAAATTCATAATTTGTTTGATCACCACAACTAGTTTCCAATTAACACCATTGAATCTCTACTCGTTTAGCATATCAACTACAATCTATGAATTAGGTTCACAAGTAATACTCTTCTAGCTTAGGGAATAACCTCTTTCAATAGCATTAAAATAGCAAGAGCCTCCATGAGATTATTAGAATGTTTACCCTTGTAAATAGAAAAAAGAAACACCACCCCTCCATTACTATCTCTACAAATACCACCAATCCTAGCATGCCTAGGATTCCCCCTAGAGTATCCATTTGTATTTATCTTTAGAACTCCATGTGCAGGAGGGCTCCACTGACCCTCCCAATGACTTATCTTCTTGACTTGATGAGAACTATTGCTAGTAGAGAATCCAAACCCTCTGCCCTCCAAGTAAAAATTCCCCACAAAAGACAAATCACTTGGATCCACAATGACCAACATGTGCTAAAATAATCTCTTGGATCTTGCTGAAGATCTTCCACCATAAAGATCCCAAACTTTCTTAACATCTTGGAAAATCCTTCTATTTCTCTCAAAAAAAAGGTGCCAAACAATAAAGGTAGGGCCAATAATTGAAGCAATATGAAGAAAAGTTGTCATAGTAGAGGGTATCCCAAAGTTTTCCCAAAACTCTATCAAAGAAGAGGCATGAACACAGGGATGTCCTCAAACCCCCCACCAAAAATGTGAAATCCTCCTAGAGTAACAACATTGAAAGGAAAGGCGAGAGACATACTCTTCACTATTATTTCACAAAACACAAATGGAAGTACGTTGGAAGCCTCTTTTTCAAAAATTATCCCAAGTAAGACATCTATTCTAAACAACTAGCGATAAAAAGAAACTACACTTAGGCCAAGGAAATTTATTCCAATATTGCTTCCACCAAGGGACCCCAATATTTTCATACATCTGCCTATCAAGCTCTATATATCTAGAGGAAACATAGAATATGCTTGTTGGATTAGGACCCCAAGCCAAAATATCCTTGTCTTGAAGAGAGCTACATATTCTACCTACAAGATTCTAGCAAGTTCTTACCTTTCCTCAATACCCCCAGGAGGACACTCTTGGGAATCCTTCCAATGCCACACCTCCACATCTCCAATGACACTAAATAAGGTGATAAATTTACCAAAAACATTAGAAATATATTGAAAATTACTTTCATCCCAAAATTTCAAAGGGAGCTCAAGGAGACACACCCAAATATGCAACATACTAATCTCAATAAAATTGAAGCATGTGGACCAAATTTCTAAATAAATAAAATCCTTTACAAATAACAAAAGACCTCCTTGAAAAATGTTAGTGCATTCCTCCATGGAAAAAAAGGACACTAGAAAGATACCATTCATCAAGGCCATAATACAAGGACGTGGAGCCATGTAACAATTAGAAGCCTAACTTTAGATAACATTAATATTTAGTTTCTAACCAAAAAAATATTCAATACAAGTAGATTTTAAACCATTGGAATTTCTATTCATCTACTCATTTGAAATATATAGAGTAGTAGAGGGAGCTAAAGGAAATCCAATATGACTAGACTCAAACTGAGAAGCCTCCAATGGACCCATATTAGAAGCAGCAACTCCCCTAGTACAACAAGATCCATTTTGAGGAAAGGAGGCTATAGATCCTACAAAATCCCTAAAACACCTTTCTCTAATAACCTATTCCAAATAGGAAGAACACTAATAAGAATGGGGGTTATCTCCAAGAAGGAGACTCCAAAGAAGGGCCCACTATAGGAGATAGGAAAGGCATAGAAGCCTCCTCAATCCCAACAACAATAGGGATCATATTAAGTAAGGAACTATGCAAACTAGTTAGAGGTTGAGGAGGAGGAATATTAGGAAACAAAAAGGTTCTCTTGAGAGCTTTACCTAACCCATTTTGAATTAGACAACCAAAATTCTCACCACATAACTCAAAAACTAGAAATTTTTGGGTTGATTATTGAGCATCCAACCATAAATCCATAAGTAGAAAATCCTACTCATGATCCAACTAATCACCCCTCCACATAGAAAAAATAATACTCCTTGTAATTCTAGGCATCCGAACAAGCCTCTAGGAGAATGTCTAGGAGTGTCAATTCAATTTTATAGAGGTTTTATATATATGATTATAGACCATTGTGTGCTCCTATTTCATTTGGAAAAAAATTATCTATTTCAAATTGTCCAACATCCCAACTAGATATGGAAGACATGAGCAGAGTTCGTTACCAGAGTGTAGTTGAAATTTTGATGTATGTTATGGTTTGTACTAGACCAGAAATTTCCCAAGTACTAGACCAGAAATTTCCCAAGCAATGGCAATTCCTTCCATATATATGTCTAATCTTGGTAGAGTTCATTGGAATGAGGTTAAAAGAGACTTCAAATATTTGCAAGATACCTCAAATTACTCCTTATGTTATTTTAGTAATATAATTGAAGATGATATTTCCCTTGATATTCATGGTTATGTGGATTTAGATTGGGCAGGTGTTGTTGATAGTAGAAGATCCAACAGTGCTTATGTGTTTACTTTATTTAGTGGTGAAATTAGTTGGATGACTAAGCAACATACTATGGTTTCTTTGTCCAATACTAAAGGAGAGTATACAACAACTACTTATGCTTGTATAGAAGCCATTTGGCTTAAGAGACTATTTTTAGATATTGGAATAAAACAAGGCGCATTTACAATTAATTGTGATAGTAAAAGTGCAATATGTCTAGCAAAGAACTTAACATTTCATGCCAGGACCAATCACATTATTTTCCAAAATCATTTGGTTAAAGATATGGTTAAAGATGGCAAGGATAAGCTAATTAAGGTAGAGACTGATTATTTAACTAATTATGTGAGCATAGAGAAGTTCAGATAGTGTTTAGAGACTATGGGCCTCTTGGCCCTTAGCAATTAAGAGATGATGTTTTTATATCCTCTCGTTGCTCTTGTAAGGTGTTAAACAAGTGGGAGAATTGTTAGGAAAATATGTCTCACCCTTGAAAATATACAACATACTATTGATATGTTAGCACAGAGGCATGGATGGGAGTTAAATTTGAAACATTTTTCATTATGTCCTAGATCTAACGGTTTATATTTTTTTTGCTTGTCTTTCCCTAGAAGGAAACCCTATTCTATGAGGGTGTTGTACTATGGTTGTGCATTGTGATGTATTCTAAGAGTTTGATAGTGGTTGTGTTGACTCTAGATCTCTTGTTGGTGTTACTGTTGTGAGAAGCTTTCTCTACAAGTATATTTTAATCTTTGTGATTTCTAAATATATATTGGGAAACTTTTATAGTGTGGCATTTTTCTCCCAAAAGGGTTGTCCCCATGTAAATCACTTTTTTGTGGTATGCATGGTATTTTTTCTTATTTCTATTTAACTTTCTATAGTTGTTAAAGATCTGTAAAAGTTTTTGCATTATTCTTCTTTGTAGATTAGTGTAGGAAGTTTTTTTGCTACCTTAGCTTCCTTACAATACCTTATCAAAAAATTTGTTGATGTTCATATAATGCATTATTACTATCAATAGAGTTGTTTTAATAATGATATATTTAGATGAGGATTAAAAGTATGACTATGTCTCATTCTCTCTTGTAATGTTCCTAATAATATATGTGTTACTGAAAGGAAGTTATAGTGTCCATGGGTTGCTCAAATAATTTTGGTTTAGGAATTTGCATTGAAGTATTTCTAGGAGAATGTCCAAAATTCCTCTACTATTGTAGTTTTGGTCTTGCAATTTGATATTCAATGTTAATTCTCTATGTATGTTGCACTCATATGTTTCCAAGTCACCTATGCTACCGAGGAGGTTCTTGTGAATTATAGAAGGTTGGCAATGTTGGTTGTTGTCTGGAATGATATGGGAAATGCTCCATAATTCTCCACATTAATGTATCTTCTCCTACAACTTGGTTTTTATGCTCACAACATCTATGTAATATATTAGTTATAATCTCATATGCTAATGTGGCCCACAAGCTATTCTACAAATATTATATCATACAGTTTGTATTGTGTGTTTCTTGAGTAGAGTTTTATGTACCTATTTGGGCTATGGTGGTTGTTTATGGCATGATAGTATGAAAGAAGAGTATATAGGTGATGTTGGATGTTGAAGGAGCATCTTTATATGATCTGCAAGTTACCAATTGGTCACTTTTGTGCCACATTGTGTCTTGAGTTGGCTTTCAGGGTTATTAGTTGATATCTCACTAACATGACTTATTCTTTTATTTAGGTCATGTGCTTGAGGGCTATGCTAGCCATGGAATATGTGACATGATAGATTTGGGTCCTAACCTATTTTGTTTGGGATTGCATGAAGTAGATTCAGTTGAAAGAGTTTTTAATCGGATAACTTAGTTTGATGTGCACCTATATGTAAATCATTTTGGACCACATTGAAAGAATTGTTACATTGTTTTCATTCCTCTCTATCCTTAGGATAGGACCACATTATGCTTTGGTTGCTAACTAGTTAAATTATCTTTTTATTCTCTTTCTAGCCCACCTAATTGAAGAATTCAAGTGTTGTGGTGGATATAAATATAAGATATTTTCAGATGCAACAAGATGTACATGTGTACAATTATAAAGAACTTTATGTGTGAATAATATTGAATATCCAGAAGAGATAGTGCTAAAGATTGTGAAAGAAAACATAAATTGTGCTTCAACAGCTCAACCCACAAAGATTTGTGTTAGAATTCTTTTAATTTTCTCTCATTCATATTGTATCCTACTTTGAGATAGTGAATCGCATTAGGTCCTTGTATCTTTCTCTTGGAGTTGGATGGTGCTTTAGTGTTGTATGCCATTTTTCTATAATTCTATAAGGCGGTGAGCCTTTATGCAAGTCTTTTTGGTAGTTACACTTATATTGTTAGTTAAATCTCAATGTAGTTTTCTCCTCATTGGATTTTCCACCTAAATTTGGTGTCTCCTTGTGTATGTGCATTTTCTCTATTTCTTTCTCTTTGTTGTTGATTTGATTACTGATACATCTTTTGTTGGTTAAGTCTATGGAAGGTGCTAAATATTTTGAATACTACAATTCTCTTTGTTACTTCTCTTCTTAAAGTTCTATTTTTATCTACTAAAGGATTTTGAGTTGTGTTAAGATTTTCAAGTTCTACAAGGAGTTAAGTTTTAAGTATACCTATTCACTGCCCTCTCATTCTCCCAAAGTGTTCAATAGTATCCATATTCAAGGTACACAACCATAGGTGGGAATATATAAAGGGAGTCAAATATATTCCTTATTTATAAGCACACCAATACAATTATCATATTTATACATAATTGTGCCATCGAAAAATGGACCCTTGTCATTTTCATGTTCTTTTAGGTCTTCTTTCATAGTTTTGGAACTATGTTGCTTTAATTTTATGATACATCTTGGCTTGAACATACTTATTTTTTTGATAAAGCACAAATAAAGATGTCTTCTGAAGGTGTTGTGAACTGTTGCAAGAAATTTCTACATTCTTCTAGACTTTTATTTAGTGAAATTCACCTAAAAATCATATTTTCATTTATTAAAAAGCCCTATTTTGAGGTGTTGTAAAGTCTTGTTACAAGATTTCATACTTTTCTAGGCTTATTTTCACAATTTACACCCTTCTTATGCTTCATTTTTTCTCTTTATGCCTTCATATGCTTATATTAAGTGTATTTTTGGGTTCTATCCTAGAAAAAAAACATTATTTCCAACACTTGGTTTTGGGTCCTAGGTGGGACTCATTCGCCAAGGGTGGCGAATGAGTCCCCCTTAGCCCCAAATTCTAAATATTTCAAATTTTCTTTTAGGATTTTA
>VDFB02113831.1:0-25613 GCA_007258455.2 Sequoia sempervirens
GCCACATCAACATGCTAACATCAACATCTGTATGGTCAAAAGTCAACCTACTCTGTGCGAACTTTGACTTATTGTTACTTGTGCAAACGGTCTCCAATTCGTGAGAAATGAACGTTGTCAGAAATCGCTCAATGATCTCTTTGAGATGATGCAAACTTTGACCACTTTTAGTGACTTTGAAATTTTTTTATTTTTCTCTAACCTAAGCCCTAAGTTGACCAAGGTTTGACCGAGCATAACTCGAGCTCTATAGATTTTTTTTGACTCTATTCAAGTTGTGTTGGTGTCAGGATTTTGAGCCCTTCCTAGTGATGTTGATTCTGGAGACAAATGAGAAAATTTAATTTTTGATGAAGATCCTTTGGATCATAGAGGGTATAAGGGTAGAGGGGAAAGAGATAGAATTAGGGTTTAGGGTTGAGGGTGTAAGATTTAAGGGTAGATGGTAGAGGGGAGAGAGATAGGATTTAGTGAGTGATAAAGAGAGAGTTGAGAGAGGGAGAGGGGATAGGAGGGAGAGACTTGAGAGAGAGAGAAATAGAGAGGGAGGGAGTGGGAAAGAGATATAGGGTATAAGGGTTAAGGGTAGAGGGTTGAGGGGAGAGAGATAGGACTGAGTGAGAGAGAGAGAGTTGAGAGGAGAGGGGGTAGGAGGGAGAGAATTGAGAGAGAAAGAGAGGGAGTGAGTGGGAGAGAGATAAAGGGTAGAAGATAGAGGGTATAAGGGTTACAGGTAGAGGGTAGAGGGGAGAGAGATAGAATTAGGGTTTAGGGTTAAGGGTATAAGGGTTAAGGGTAGAGGGCGAAGAGATAGAATTAGGGTATAAGGGTAGAGGGGAGAGAGATAGAATTAGAGTAGAGGGTATATAAAAAGATAAAAGAAATCTATAGAAAACCTAACTTTCTCATAACGTGAGTGTGTTTTGAAGAAGTGGAGATATGACCATTTTTAGCAAGAAATAATGTGAGCACATTATTACGCGAGCATGTTTTGGCTTGCTCTAAAAATGGTAAAAAACTCAATATACCTGTGATCTCAAGGCCCACATTCTACATATTCTCTTGGTTTTGTGTGTGCTTTTTGATGATGTTGTGAAGTGTGCTTGCATGTTTTTCACATTCCACCACATTTTCATGAAATAGTAGAGTTTTCATGTTGAAAGGCATATAATATCAATTCAAGTATGAATTCTATTCAAAAGTGATATACAATTGAAGTTTGGAGGGGAACAAGGTTTTGAAAAAGTCAAATTGCTGAGGAGTTTGAAGAAAAAAGAAGCAAAGGCTACATAATTGGGTAGAACTCCTCCATTTGAAACTATGGTTTTTTATGTATGTGAAGTATTTACACATTTTCTTTCATTCTATTATGGCTTGCTTTAATTTTTTTTATTTTGCATATTTCATGTTGATAATTGTTTTTTTGTCATTATAACCTTTGGTTGTCAATGCACATTTTAAATTACACAATTCTATATAGTTGCCAATTACATTTTTAAACCACATCTCTTAGAGGCATTTTGTTATTTAAAATTTGACTTACCTTATGTATGCTTCCACATTTTGTATACACATATATATGACATAAGTTTTAAGGAAGTAAAATAAAACATCATTTCTCAATCCTTTATTAAGGATGTGCATACCACTCTCCAAAGCTTTCATTGTGTTATTTTGATAAATAGTTATACCAAGTAGCTAATTTCCTTGTTTATTCTACCAAATTTTACATAGATGTCTCTAAAAAATTGGAATATACTCCTCCCACATTGATAGATCTTTGAAACTATTTTGGTTTGCATCTCTATTTCTAAATTTACCTCATCACTAAACCTACCTCATCAATTATGTTTTGATATATTTTAAATGTTTCCTTGATTAGTCTACCTACAAGGGATTCTAACCCTTCTCTCCACTATTTCAAGACTCTTTATTCAAGGATAAGTTAGCAACATGGGGAAAGGTGCTGCCTATCTTGCAATCATGGCTCAAAATGGAAGCATGGACAAAAAAATTTGAATTGTTTGACAATGATGTTTTCATATAAATGTATGCCTCATAGAAATGGGGCCTCATATAATTATCTGAGGCATATGCTACCCCTACCTTGTAAACCCTACCACATTTTCAAGCTAGTAAGTGAGATAGCTTGTCAATTCTCAACTAGCCTACCAATGTCGTAGGGTTGAGAAGGTAGGGGCAGTGCATGCCTCATAGAAATGGGGTCTCTTGCTGCCAATGCGATATGGTTGAGAAGTTAGGGGCAGTGTATGCCTCATAGAAATGGGGTCTCATGGTGATATACATCACTGTGAGACCCCATTTCTATGAGGCATACACGACCCCTACCTTCTCAACCCTATCACATTGGCAAGCTAGTGGGTGAGCTAGCTTTCCAATGCTCCACTAGCTTTCCAAGGAATTTGAATTCACATGCCTTGTCCATGCTTCCATTTTGAGCCTATCTTGCAATCATGGCATGCCACATTACCACATTTCTTTAAGAAATTCCATTGAAAACCAATTCTTTCATTCTCTCATATTCATCCACCTTTGACTCATCATTCTCTTCACTGAGCTCTTGATACAAACACCAAAAATTGAGACCAAGGCATAAAACCTCTTATTGAATCCTCAAAACACCTTAAACATCATTAAAATACTAACTCAAACCAAGGAAATATTTCTAAAAATTTGATCTATATCTTCCCTAAACATTCACTCTCAACTGGTTCATAAGCTAGTAATAGTCATTAAGCACAAAAATAGGTAGGTGTGCAAACCTCCATTGATATAATGGTAGTGAGGTAATTCAAAAAAATAACACAATTTAAGATGTTTCAACCACTTTTGGAAACCTCAAACCCCTCTCAATGGAAATTTCCTTCTCAACTGCACTGCTTGCCTAGTAGGTGTGCAAATATCTCTTTTTGATCCTAACTCACAATCTATCTATCAAACCCTCAATCTATACACCATTTTGAGCACCCATTATTCCCATTCAAAACATATCACAAAATCACATATGGTCACTTTGGACTAACTCCTCCAAAATTAGGTTCCTACGTTGTCCTTGTTAGGGTAATTAAATTAATTATTACACTAGCATAAGTTAACTTAGGTCATACATCATTTAGTCCTAGGTTAGATTTTAATAAATCATTTAATAATGGGGTAATGTCCCGTTCCATGTTTGTAGGGATAAGATTCCTTCTAGAAGATGAGTTGTCCTTCTAGAACTTTTCTCAACATTTAATAATTTCCTAAATAGGGTTCACATGTTGTCACATGTTGTTAGATCATGACACATGACAACATCTCATGCATCTTAGGTTTTCTCTTTTGCCTATATAATCAGGCATTTTGTACATTTGTAATCAATCCAATCTCATAATGTAGATCAATATAGAATCTCCATTGTGCATGCCTAGTTGCAACACTTTCTGTGTGGTTGATTATCTTTCCTAGCAAAGGTCCTCCATTGAAGACTGTAGCTTCAAGGACCCTTTGCATCCATAATCTCAACAGTCCTCAAGGCCAATTAGGCCTATTTTACAAAGGAATTTCACTTTAAACTTTCTCTCAAGTACAAAACATCATTGGGTAGCACTAACCAGCCCACATAAACACCAAATCCATAGTTTTTAACTCACCCCAAACCCTCCAAGTTGCCTTTATATTAAACCCTTACTTTTGCTTGAATAAGAGAGGGTTTATTGAAAATGCACCTACCCAAACTTGGATCACTCAACTAACACCTCAAACAACATCTATTTGGTCCAAACAAGCTCAAAAGACCATAAAATTTTGCTGCTCCCAAGGTTTTCCCACTTTTCCTCTCTCAAACCACACAATTTCACTCAAAATATGCTCATTCCACACCTAGGGCATCATGCCAAAACACACCATTCACCTTCCCTACCTTTGAAAAGTTTCAAACACATCAATCTACACCTACTCACACCAAAACTATCATATTCTAGCCTTTACCAAAGCAAATTCTTCAGACTACCACTTCTAGCCATGCCTTTTAGGCCCAAAAATCAAAATTTCCACTAGGGTAGCATGGAGAAACTCCTCAAATGATCTACCCAATGCTAAAAACTTGCTCCTAAACCTAAACCTACACTATCAGTTCCCATTCCACTAAGCCAAAAAAGAAACAATAGGTGGAATGTGGCAATATATCATATTTTCACCTTCAAAACCCTCTAGTTTAGATAATCTGATCTGCAGTCAGTAATTTGACTATAATTTCTTTGTTTCTTGATGAAATTTGATCAATCCACCTAAAAATTGAAGCTATCTCTACTACCCAATAAATCCAAAGTGTTACAAAGGAAAAAAAAACTGTACGACCAAGAATGATGGCCCGGAACAACAAATTTCAGAGAAAATACAAAAAAGTTGATTGAAAACAATGATTATCTATTGATTTCTTCTTCAAAATTTCCAATCCCTATTTACAATAAGATACCAAAGTTATATTAACCATTTCCCTCCTAAAACCAACCACTAAAACTAACTTTCAACTCCCATGATGATTTTAAGTAATTTTAATAAAGCCTTGAATGACATATATTTCATTTATTTGAATGGATACATTTTTTAGGAACTAATATTCATCTAATTACCATGCTACAAGTAAAATTATCCACAATGCTGAAGAAATGAACAAGGAATAAACTAACATATGAAGAGTGTGAAATCTTCAAAGCAAAGGAGAGAGAATGGGTGGCAACATATCATGAAAAGAAGAAATTGGATACGATTGATGAAAACAAGCCAATTGAAGAGGAACCTCAACCATAAAAATAGATAACATATATTGGCAACACAAAGGGAACAAATGTGCAAGCATCGTGGTAGGACAGATTCAAATACTGTAGTTGGATACACTCCATCTACCACAAGTGAATACGAAGGGACACCATTAAGCACAAGTGAATATGGAGGGACACCATCTACCACAAGTGAATATGGAGAGACACCATCTACCACAAGTGAATATGGTTGGATACCATTCACTGCATCTCAAGTTGAGAGTACATCATCACTTAGATTTGACAAAGAAGGTATTCCATCATCTGCCCATGAACCTCAAGGTATGTCTTCTACTCCATCCTTGATCAAAGGTAGACAATCTAGCTGACCTCAATTAAATATTGATGAAATTCCTAAAGTTGAGATGTATGTACATAGGAGAAGACCACCTATAATTTTGCGTAGAAAGCCAAAGTATTTGATTAATATTGATGAGGATATTTTACAGTACATGGAAGGTAAGATTCTAGCACGCACTTGTAGAAGATATATGCTAATAAGATTTGGAAATTCTTCTTTGAAAGGCTAAATGAGACCACAAGATGTCAACTATTTGTTGAAATGATGCAGGTATGTGAAAGATCATGGGGGTCCAAAAAGTGGCAATGTGAAAAAAAGGCATTTTAAACATGTCCAAAAATGTGAAATTCATGCCTTTGACTTTTTGTAGGCCAAAGTACAATATCCATTTTGGTTTGGTAATATCGAACCTAAACGAATATCCATTACGAATGGATATTCGTTACAAAATGGATATCCAATATAAAATGGATATTCGTTACAAAATAGATATCCAATATAAAATGGATATTCATTACAAAACGGATATCCAATATAAAATGGATATTCGTTACAAAACGGATATCCAATATAAAATGGATATTCGTTACAAAACGAATATCCAATATAAAATGGATATTCGTTACAAAACGAATATCCAATATAAAATGGATATTCGTTACAAAACGGATATCCAATATAAAATGGATATCTGTTACAAAACGAATATCTGATATAAAATGGATATCCATTTTGTTTAAAGCAATGTTTATAATTGCGTCGGGTCTGGTCTGACCAATTATTATATTATATATAACAGATACCCGTTCTTTGTGTTATAATTAAAAAAACCTGAGAGATCATATTATTGAAGTACCCAAAATCTGCAATGTAATACCACTTCAAATACTCATTAGAAATGTTAGTCTAAACACACAAATTTGCAAATACCTCCATGAAATAGAATATCTATGCTAAAGAAATGCCACAAGTAACAAAAATAGCATCAAGAAGACATTTTAAAAGCAAGATAAACACTTATTCCATGTTGGATTAGTGTCACATGTGCTTTGTGCTTCCCAATCATGATAAAAGCTCAAGATAGGTAAATGCAAATGAAGATGTTGATGATGAACAAGATCAAATCTCAAATGAAGAGGAAAGTAACTAAGATGTGAAGGATTTGCTCAAAGATGAAGCATGCATTTAAAGGGTGCCTGGGAGATATACAGAGTGTTGAAAAGGGACCAATGTGGGACTAAAAACAGGCCAATGAAAAGAGGCCACTTGTCATCATGTGAGTGGTTGATGCATGTGCAAGATTTGGGAAAGAGTGTAAGAGGGAAATTTTGAATTCAAATTTGCAATAAATTTTGAGAGGGGACAAGAAAGAAGCGTGAAGTACACTGTTTGACTTGTCATGTTGTGAGAGAAAATGAGGTTTAATAAAATCAATAAAATTGATTTATTGTGCAGAATCAGATGAATCTAGACCGTACAAATTCGGGATGGGATTAGCATTAGATTAGAGGATTAAGATGATGATGATTATGCTGATTAATCTGCTGATTAGGTGGTGACGTTTTGGATAACATTGGTAGATTTATTTAAATGAGAAAATGATAGAATATGAAAATGAAGTCTAGTTTATTTTGAATTAAATGGATGATACCACCAAGATGAAGGTTAGACCGTGTGTTTGTTGATGATAGGAATTATTTAATGAATGGATTAAAGACATTGAATGGATCATGCAACATCGATTCGGAGTTGATGAATGAACACGATCAAATGCAGAATGTAAGAATTTTTGCATGTCTACATTGCCCTCTTTGAAGCAATGTAGCATTCGTTGGTTCAAAAGAATAAACTTTCTTATGATCGAAATTAAAAAATTCTGATTTTGGGATGCCCAGCCAGAAAAGTACACTAGTACATTGCCTAGAATCTGACGAAAAAGATTGATTTGAAGATTAAATCTCACGATAAAAGTTCAAAATGCATGGTTATGGATAGCTTGATAAAAATTATTTCAATTCGCTTAGAATAACAAATCTATTATTTAAACGCTTACTTAAAATTATGACAATCTTGAGATGGATGATATGATATGTTGCAAGTTATGTGATGGATGAGATTTTACCAGGAGAGATGCTTAGACTAACAGATCTATATTATGATGATGATGCATGTGAGATGATATGCAAAATTCCAATGACTTATGGATGTAAGATAAATGCATAATGGATGCATGATGGATGAATGCTAATGGTTTGTGGATGCAGGATGGATGCACAATGGACTATTCATGATGCAATGTTAGCGTGGAAATGAGATGATGACAAGAGGATCCAACAAGTCCATGATTGGTTGAGACTTTATTAGAGATGATGATGATAGATGATGATGATGATAAATGATGATGATTTGCTTATCAAGGATTGGGATTTTCAAAGGGTCACTTACTTGTATACGCCTAAGCCACGATGCCGAGAAGTACTAAGAGACCAAGGATGGTGTTGTACTTGAGTGTGATGGACTTTGACTTCGACAAAATAAGATAGGAGTATTCTTGTTCACACTTGACACTCACGGAAACCTTGCTAGGATGCACTACGAAGTCTCAAACATCGGACAAAACATGGAAAATTATAACCGTCCCATGCAATAGTCAAGAAGGTATACGAAACATCCTCCATACATATCTAACAGCAAGTATTAGCCAAGTTATTTTACAAGAACATCCAGCAACCACGACAAACAAAGATAATGATCAACGCCCCATTCCTGTATTTCTCTAAATCCTTACGTTTGGGATATCATCCCGAGAGATTTTACGGGAATGAAGCGCCAATAAGATAAACCAAAAGAAAAGATCAAGTACACAAACAAGCCAATGTTCTTCATACCTTCAGCCAAAGGGATTTGTTTTGATAGGATAAAAATCCAAGGTGATATCCAAAATGATGCCCATTGTCGGAACGATATATCCTAGGACATGCATTATATAGGATGATGATAGTTTGATAAGTTGATTGATAGGCTGTTGATATAAGGTCGATTGATACGTCTGAAAATGATCAAGAGTTTGATTTTGTTTTAGAGGTTTGTTGTTTTCTTTTAGTTTTGAGTGAAACTTGCATTTGTTATTTGGTGTTTTACATTTTGTATTTGCCAAAGGATGAAGGTGATGATCAATTTATTATGGATGATTGAACATTGGTGAAAGTGGAGAGATAAGTGGATGGGTTTTTTCAAATATTTGGATATTTTTAGCGTTTTGAAATGTTTTGGGAGCTGTTTTGGTGTTTTCGCGATGTTTTGATTTTGATTTTCTTATGTTTTTGGATTTTGATGTTTTTTGAATGTTTTGGATTTTTGATGTTTAGAATGTTTTTGGATTTTGATGTCTTTGAATGTTTTACTGGATTTTGATGCGATTTTGGATGTTTTTGGATTTTGATGTTTTGAATGTTTTGGAATTTTTTGATTTCTAATGGCAGTTTTACGCGCGGTTTGAATTTTGATATGGATGTGATACTCCGGTGCTCTGTTGGGATTTTGTTGAAAACCAAGCTAAAAGGTGGATTGATCAAATCGATGGATTGATGATAACATTGTTGAGGATACACAACAATGCAATGATAGTGTTATGCAACACAAAAGGATTGGGGAAAGAGTTGATGTTCGTGGCATTTGTTGGATACACAACAATGCAAGGGCTGGATTGGTCGGTTGATGATGATAACATTGTTGAGGATACACAACAATGCAAGGATAGTGTTAAACAACACAAGGATATCCTGAGATGATGATTTTTTGATTGGATTTGGTTGATTAGGATTTATGAAGCTTGGTTTGGAACAAAAGTTGTTCTAGATGATTTGATGTGACGTTTGAAGTGTAAATTAGATGCAACTGATATTGATTGATGTTCGATGAAGATGAAGTGATAAGGAGTCATCTTCTCCTCAAAAAATATGCCATGGATTTAGTTTTGCTCCACAGTGTTTTGACCAATTTTATTTCATGTTTTTCCAATGTCTGAGGATGGCCACATAAGTCGGAGGACATAGATCAAGATTTATTCTCGAAGCAAGATGTACATATCTGCCCCCAATGTCTAGCAACGTATGGAATGCAATGGATGGATGCTCGGATAAGTGTATGGATGGATGGATATGCAAAGGATGCCAAGGATTATCTTGCGATAAGATAAGGTGTTCAGATACTGAATGCTTATTGGATAATGCTTCATGGCTCAGATAATGCTGCATAGGATAGGATTAGTGAAAATGGCCCATGTCAAGATGTTTACCGTAAGCAAGTGTAAAGTGTGATCCAAAATTATGTCAAAATCGAATAACTAAGACGTGGATCTGCGGATATATCACGAATGGATTGGATAAATGGTTCATGGATGGATGGATTTATTATGGATAAGATGGATGGAATGCTCGATTTATTATGGATGGACAGGATGAGATGCTCATCTGAGCCTTCTACGTAGATGCTCGATTCCTACTCATGGCGCTGTTTCTTGATTTTTCATCGCTAGTCATTTAAAGCCCATCTGGTTTTCCACCAGAGGGCCGATTTTTAATAACACTCTATTTTTCAATCCTTTTTACGTTTTTTGGATTTTCATATTTTTTGATTTTTTTGTATTTTTCTGAAAGATTCATGCTAAACCCCCTGGTGGTTTGATGTAGATGCCCCTGTCATGATGTGCCATCGATATCCTGTCTGAAGGAGTTGATTTGCTAATATACGTGCACTTGAATGTAGCTTTTGGGATTCTTGATTTGCTTCATCGATACCGGAGTTAACTCTGTTTTTGTGCGTACATCGTGATAGATTGCCTTCTGAATCCTTATGATGAAGGGTTGTTGCCAATACATGGTCAATGTAAGAATTGGCTATTATGCGTGGTGGCGTGGATGGAGTGCATTTAGGGATAAGAGATGGATTGGTTGACAGTTTGGAACCTTTGACTCTCCAAACTTGGGAAGATGAGCAATGATGGGTGGATACGGAAGTGTGCATGGAATTAGGACCAACTGCTTGATACACTTTGTACGTTGTTTGAAAAGCCTGCTTTTGATTTTGCGGACATTCTTGATGGATACTTTTCCCTTTTTGATCTTGCCCCATAGTTTCTTTGACTAATGGAGTTTTATAGGGATGATTTTTCTTTGTATTCTTTGGTATCCATTTGTATTTGATTTGTCCTTTATGCTTATCAGCTTCTTTTGCATTGATAACATTCTTCGTACTTTGATTCAAATCTTTCTTTTGACATTGGTCCCAATTCATGGATGGGGTGATGGGTGGATGAAGAATCGTGACGTGGTTGGTTGTAGTATTGACACTAGCTTCATCATAAGGACTCTTCATGCTCCCTATGTTGACGTTTGCTTGAAACGAAGTTGCCCCCAGTATGGTGATAGTATCACCTTTATTCATTGATTCTGCTTGTTCGAAGAGCTCTTGTTCAAAATGCATTCTCTGATCAATGATCACTGTAGACGACATTATTTCCATTTGTTGCTCTGCTATCTCTGAATGTTCTATTTGACTTGTTTCCTTAAACGGATAATGATGGATATCTTTATTCATGATGTCCTCAATTTGAGTTTGGGACATATTTGATCCTGATGTTGACAACTCCATTTGATTGTAGGAGTTAAGAATATGCTCTTTGAGTGTAACACAATCTTGTTCTAGATGAAGATCATCTACGTGTCCATCCATAGAAAGCATCTCATGGGTAGGTGGAGGAGTATGTGCTACATGGATATGATCATCTTGCATGGATAAGAGAGTGTTCATTAGATTATTGTAGTATCTTGAAGATACAAATTCTTGATCTTGATTATTTTCAGAGTTGCTTTCGACATGCTTTGGATCAAGTTCTTGACATGGGGCAGCTTCAAAGGATGGATTTCTTACAAAGGGTTCTTGGACGTCGTTATTAGACATGGGGAATGGCTCAATATCCTCAAGTGTTGATTTCAGGGTTCTTTCAGTATCTGTAACCATGCGGTCAAAGGGGATCAACATGTTTTGGAAGGGACCATTGCTAGACCTTGGTGAAAGATTTTGATCATGCTTTTGAATAAATTCTTGAGATATGTCCTCTACCTCATAAGGTGATGTAGAGACATTTTCAACATGATCATAGGTCGATGGATCGTGCATTATGTCAATAGGATCAAATAACCCTAACACTCCTTGAAAGAGATCACTAAAAAGTGGCTCTTGATGTATGGTGAGTTTATCATCGGATTGTGTAGATACATCCTCAATGTGCTCCTCAATGGAGAGGTTTTGATCATTGTTTTCGACAATTGCGGTGGAGAGATTGTGAATGTCTTCGACCATAGAGTCAAGTGATGTTGATATTTCTTGAATTGGCTCATTGTCGAGTTTTGTTGGTGGATTTTGATCGTGATTCAAAAGTGACTCTTGAAATATGTCGATTTGATCATTGGATGAAGTAAACATGTACTCAATGATGGATTGATCTTGATCCTTGTTTTCAATAGTTGTCATCTTTTGTGTTTTTGCTTGTGCTTGTTGAGTAGCTTGAGAGGCTTGGGCAACTTGAGAGGATTGTTGCACTTGTTGAGCTTGTGTTGCTTGTTGCATGGCTAGATATTGTTGTAATCCCTTTTGAAAAGCAGCTTGTAATGTCGCGTCGTATTGGATTGATGTGGTGGAAATTGGTGGTGGTGGGGGTGGTGGTGGATTCGAAATCATGTTGGATGTAGTGACAAGTGTTTGAGATACGCTCGGAGTGATCATGGTAGTGAGGGGTTGAGATTTGATGGGCGTGATAGTGGTGGTTGGAGTGATCGAAGTGATAGAGATGGTTGGATTGACCGAGGTGATAGGTCTTTGTGAGACCGTATTTTGATTGGTTGGGATCAACGTTGGTGTTTGATTAGATACCATTTGTTGGTACGATGTCGATGATATATTCAAAGGATTTGACGTGATGGTTTGATTGATGTTAGGTGGATTGATTTGGATGGCGTGATTGGTGTTAGGTAAAGGGGGAAGCCCTAAACCAAGAAATGATGTTGATATGGGTAATGGTGGTGGAGATTTCCCTTGGCGCAATGCCTTAACTATTTTGGAAAGTTCTGCAATTTTATCTCACCAAATTTGTTCTTGATTTTGATCTTGACTCACTTGAGATAGTTGATTTGGCTTGTGTTCAAGTAGTTTTGGCATGCATGCTTGTGGTTTTTGAATGGGATTATGGGAAAATTGACTTTGGATAATGTTCTGATTTGGGATGATGTTTAGATTTGGCATGATAGGATGAACATTGTTGGTATTAGGAATCATTTTTCCAAAGTTTTCCGAGTTAGGATTCATGTTTCGAAAACTTGCACTTGGTACATCCACATTTGGTTTGTAGGGATTTGGTGGAATGACATTGTTCGTTTCAAGGCTCATGCATTGATTATTCGATTGGTGGATTTGTAGGTTTGGACTTAGATCTATCATTGGGAAATGTGTTCCAAACTTTGACTTGGGCATACTCACACTTGTTGTACCATTGACATTTGTCGAAGGTAATGATCCCATGTATGGACTTTGATAATTGATAGGCATTGCAAGGCTTTGAAGATTCAACTGATTTAGATTACTCAAGATGTATGGATCAAGTGTATATTCCATGTTCTTCTTGTGTTTTGATCTTGTAGCAAAAGTGACCTCTAAGGTTGTTAGGACCAATGGCGAGATGGAGGATGAAATGTGAATGATATGAGTGTTGAACGTTTAGGGATTTGTATCAATGCTAGACTTAGGGATTTTGATTTTGATTGTTTGATGTGGATGATGAACTTGTAAACCCTAAGATGTTGGATGTTATCTTAGGATGAACTTGTTCAAAGAGGTGATAATTTAACTAAGTGTGCATGGAAGGATTCATCCAAACACACCTAACTAAACAAATGATTTTGATTTGGTTTGGAAATGTACCCAAGTCTAGGTAATGACATTTTCAAAACTCTAAAGTTGTTTGTGGGATGATGTTGATAAATGTTTGAGGTGGATGAAGTGTTTGATTTTGATCCTAAGAGACTTAGAGAGACTTTGTTTACTAGGCCAAGGTATTGAAGAACACACTTTTCTCTAAGAGCAATCAAAAGACCAATATGACCAAGAGATATCAAGCACATGTGTGGGGTCCAATTTAATACCTTTGCTTAGTGTATTCTTTTTACAACAAACACACTCTTGATTAAAGTTTCAAACTAAGATGTCCAATGTCTTAATTTCCTTAAACCCCACAAGATATTTTATGTGGAAATTCAATGAACTCAAGGCAAGGGTTGCCTAATGTTGACTCAAGAAGACAAATTGAGGTATAATCCAATGCTTAGGAACCTCTACGAACGTGAATCCGCAGGGAAAGCAGTAACATATGGATTGAGTCAATGATATTTGTCTTCAAGAGGGTTTGAAATTTTGAGAATCATGTTGAATGTTTGTTTGCAAAATGTTTTCAAATACACACTGTGTTTTCAAACAAAGAATAATTACAAGCCCTATGGATGTGTAAGACTATATTTGTTGGATTCCCACTTGGACAAGTCCAGCTACGCTTATCCCTAGCGGATGGTTAGATGCTTGACCCCAGGCTCCCATCCACGGCTCATTAACGTCAATCGGGGCAGCCACATCAACACCCATGAAACTCCCATGGCATGCTTTCCATCTCTACTAGAAGACCGTAAGAGTGTGGGGTGGCTTGAGCGGCCGTTCTTGCACCAACAAATAGATTAAGGATTTTGGCAAATTCTAGCACATAGGTTCTAGTAAGGACTTTCCGTTCATGGAGATTGACCCATGAAGAGTCCCCTTCCGGATCCATCTTGCCGAGCCAACCGCGTGATTATGGCGTTTAACCAAACCCTCATTTATATCCCGGCTGGAAATACTCTTGGCTTTAGAGTGTTACCCGTTGAGTCATCACTTGGGTGAGTACTTTGTATCCCCAAAGAGGGCCCTCTAAGATCAAAAGCGACAAAGACCCACAATCCATAACTTCGATCGATCTATGGCACAAAGAAAGATATGCACAAAAATGCCCCTACTCACACTCGCACAAGATGTTCAATTTTTAAGCCCAAATTGAAGTGTTTCAAAGCAATAAAATGTATTTTGAGTGTTTCTCTTGCACCCTAGATCGCACGAAGCACAAGGGGAGAGGATACGTACTCAAAAGACAATCACACAATTCAAACACTTGTTTGTTTTATAACCTTCAAAGCAATTGTGAGTTCGTTTTAAGCACCAAATGAAATGTGAGGATTGCTTGTTCAATTTTTTAGCCCAAAATGAAATCTAGTAAGTTTGTCCTAAGATTCGTTTTAAGCCCTTTGCAATGAAAATCAAATTGTTCGTTTTAGACCAAAATGAAAATTAGTGTTCTAAGATGAAAGGATAAACAATCTTTATGAAGTAGTGTTGATCAAACACTTAAAGTGTTAAAAAACACATTGTGTTTTCAAAAAAAATAAAATAAAATAAAATTATCCTCCTTTCGTCGTCGTTTGCTAGCCTCCTTGTTGACTTTACGCTTTCCTTGTACCTCAATCTTCTTGACATCACTTGATTCCAATGCTTGATTTTAATGCCAACATGTGATTTATTAAACCCTTCGGATGCCACACCTACGAAGTAAAAAAAATGATCATACAATAAGTGCATTAGTTACATGCAAATCCATTAGTTTCAATGCAAAAAATCAAAACATGACAAATATGTGTATAGGTAAAAACCAAAAAGTAAACATTGAACATTTGTAAGTGACCACAACAAGAGTGATTTAATCAATATGCAATTTGGAGGATAATGTTAATCATAAAAGAAAAAATATCTTCTCCAAACAAAGAGTGATTCAATCTAGTGTACGGCTGCCAATTCGAAATGATGTTCTTCTTTTACTTGTTTTTGACTTTCTTTGTGCATCTTCTGTGAGGAGACCATGCTAATTTGTTCCTGCAATATTGTCCATCATTTGTTCGAGCATTAGAATAGACATTACCAATGCCCTTCAGTTTTTTTCACAATGAGGGCTGCACCTGCTTAAAAAGTCAAAAGATCTCGATACATTAAAACATTTATCTACCAATCTGATCGCTACGTCAGTGATATTCACATCAAAATCCCAAAAATGTCATTATGTCAGTGATATACATGGTACTTTAGATCCATTAAGAACTACGATTTAAAATGGGAGCTTTAAATGATCTTTAAAGATTTCTGATGAATTCGGCTGGAAGATCATGATAGAAATGATTGCAGCACATATTTTCAATGATCATTAAAGTTGGCAGTTGTAAACATGTGCCAATCCTTCACAGCCCTTAAAGCTTTCAAAAAATTTCCAGCAAATGCACGAGTGTAAATTTAATGACCATAATGCTATTCAAAAAGACTTTTGAACAAAATGCAAGCCAATGCAATTGGCAGGCAGACAAAGGAGATAAACGAATGAATTTTAAGCAAGTGCATCTGTCGTGTAAATCCACGCCCCAGCAAATATGAATGGTCAATGAAAAATAAAAGCTTGGAGAAAGCGTGGCAGAAAGCCTTAAAGACGTGGCCTCGTGGCTGCAATGATTGTAAGGCCTTTGACAGGCATAAAGGTCGAATTCAAAAAGTTCTTTCACAAGCGCGCCAAAACTATTTTCAGGTGAATGCATTTGGCCGGTGCCCTAGCTGTGTTACACAACCTTCGTGCAACATCCTCGCAATAGCCATTTAGACTCTTCACATTTTCTGCAAATTGCTTTCCTTTTAACCTGGTCTTACCTTTCCTTAATGGAGGACAACTTGTAAATACTATGGATTGTGATGGAGTACGCTTTCAGATATTTTCAAGTAAATGGAATGGCAGGTGTAAATCCAGATCCTATCAGATTTTCATTAAATCGATAATCACAGTCAACCACATATATTGATTAAATTGATAGCCACAAAATATTCCAATGATTTCCACAGTATTACAGAGCAAATATAGATATTATTTTTGATAACCAATGACTTGAAACAATGATGATTTTGATAAAAATAAAAACATAATTAAACTCTTCACCTTCCCTTTATAATGCACTAATCAAATCATCATGAATCCCAACATTTATGGCCGACGAGAATCCCAATATGGCTGCAATTCCACTTGCGAGCTCCATTGTAGTCTTTGGACAGAGCATGAAGATGTGGCAGACGTCCTGACAGAACACCGCACTGACATGTTAAAAACATGATCTGTAATGTCAGAAAAGATATATGGATTGATTTGCTTCCTGCAAGAAAAATCCAGTCATAAAAGCATATTAAATGGATAAAAATAATGTAGCTTTTATTGTCCTTCGATGTGAGCCAGCGTTTGCTTCAAGATTCTAGCATTGCTTTCAATCTTTGAAAATCTCAGCCTTATACTGTGGGTTTCAATCTTTTGACAGAATGCCTCTCCGGAATAAAATATCATGTAACGTACTAACCCCTATGCTTTTGAAAGCTAGCTGACATTGTCACAAATTTACAAGATAAATATCGATTTCCTCTTGGCACTGTTAAAACATTTGTGAGAAAGAATACTAAAGAACGCAGAGAATTTGAAAAGAATCATGAAGATGGATAGATGGATGGATAGAAACGCAATAGGAGATGAAAGAGGGCGCAGTAGTGAACAGGAACATTAACTCTGCCCAGCGCATGAGAAAATGAAATTCACAGTGTCACAAATTAGGCGCATATTAACGAACCTCCAGAGTCAAACACAATAGTTGTTAGTCAATAAAATCTGCAATACCAGGGAAGAACTCGCATGGAAATGGACGCAATGGACGAAATGGACGCATTTTCCAGACTCAGGGCTTAGACTCAAACAGTGAATGAGAAGCACATTTTTATTTTCCATCTACTAAAACACACTTCCCTGCTACAAACACGTGAACACATTAGTGGATCTGATAATATCATAGCTTTGATGCTTGAGTTGTGTGCAAGATAAAAACAAAGCATGAGAGTCTCTACCGTTTTAGATTGATGAAAGAAAAAGAGACCTTTGGTGATTGTGTGACAAAAAGTAGTTTGTCTCATGAAACAGAAATAGACGTTAACATATTTGCGTATGGATGAAACATAAATATCATCAAAGCTACTTTTTATTCATAAAGACAAAGAGATCTAAGAAATGCCCTCCTTCTAGCGCCAATATGAAGTACCCAAAATCTGCAATGTAATACCACTTCAAATACTCATTAGAAATGTTAGTCTAAACACACAAATTTGCAAATACCTCCATGAAATAGAATATCTATGCTAAAGAAATGCCACAAGTAACAAAAAAAGCATCAAGAAGACATTTTAAAAGCAAGATAAACACTTATTCCATGTTGGATTGGTGTCACATGTGCTAGTGACCCTTTCCCAATCCTTGATAAAAAGCTCAAGATGATAAAATGCAAATGAAGATGGTGGATTGATGATGAACAAGATCAAATCTCAAATGAAGAGAGTAACTTTGCTCAAAAACAAACTAGCATGAGTATTGTTAAATCAAGCAAAATAGATATAGAATCCATATGAAATATTGAATCATGCTTCATAATGCAATCCAAACAACAAAATATCACTTAAACTAAATGAAAGCACAAAGAAGCAAGAATCCAACTCTATCTCATATTGGATTGGTGTCACATGTGCTAGTGACCCTTTCCCAATCCTTGATAAAAAGCTCAAGATGATGAAATGCTATGAAGATGGTGGAATGATGATGAACAAGATCAAATCTCAAATGAAGAGAGTAACCTTGCCTAAAATTGTGGAGATTGTGAAGGATTTGCTCAAAGATGAAGCTTGTATTTAAAGATTTTCAAATGCTAAGAGTGTTGAAAAGGGACCAATGTGGGATCAAAAACAAGCCAATGAGTTGAGGACACTTGTCATCATGTGATTAGTTGATGTATGTGCAAGATTTGGGAAGAGTGCCCAAGAGGGGGAAATTTTGAATTCAAATTTGCAATAAATTTTGAGAGGGGGACAAAGAAAGAAGAGCAATAAATGCCTGTTTGACTTGTCATGTTGAGGGAAAATGAGGTTTTAATAAATCAATAAAATTGATTTATTGTGCAAGTGGATATATCTAGATAATGCAAGTGGGATGGGATTAGCATTAGATTAGGATTAGATGATGATTATGCTGATTAATGCTGATTAGGTGAGTTGACATTTTGGACTTTGATAATTGATTTATTTAAATCAGAAAATGATGGAATATGAAAATGAAGTCCTGATTTATTTAATTAAATGGATGATGCAAGATGAAGGTTGAATGATAATATTTATTTGATAAATGAGATTATTTAATGAATGGATTAAAGGTGATGAATGGATCTAATGCAACATCCAGTTCAGTTGATGAATGAACCTGATCAAATGCAGAATGTAAATTTTGCATGTCTACAATTATATAATATAATATATTATATATTATATTATATTATACATAATATATATTATAATATAATATAATATATATTAAATATTAAATATTTTAAAAAATAGGCGCAGTTAAATATGGTTGGGTCCCAAATCCGACCATTTTATTAAAAAGTCTGTAAATAAAAAATGGATATTCATTATAAACGAATATTTGTTCTTTGTGTTATAATTAAAAAAAACTGAGAGGTCATATTATATAATATTATATTATATTATACATATGTATTATTATACATTATTATAATATAATATTATAATATATTATTATATTATATTGATATTATATTATATTATAAATAATATAATATATATTATATATAATAATATGTATTATATTATAAAAAATATAATATATATTATATATAATAATATGTATTATATTAAAATTAATATAATATATATTATTATATATAATAATGTAATATATATTATATTATAATATAATATATATTATATTAAATATGAAATATTTCAAAAAAACCACGCGTAGTTAAATATGGTCAAGTGTGTAAATCGTAGAACAGATATCTGCTATTAATCGAATATCTGTTCTTTGTGCTATAATTAAAAAACACCCGAGAGGTCATATAATATAATATAATATCAATATAATATAATATGATATTATATTATATTATAAATAACATAATATATATTATATATAATAATATGTATTATATTAAAATTAATATAATATATATTATATATAATATAATATGTATTATAATATAATATAACTTATATTAAATATTATATTATAATATAATACATATTATATTATATATAATACATATTATATTATAATAAAATATAATATTATATTGAATAATAGATATTTCAAAAAGACTACCATGGTTAGGTTCCGAACCTGACCATTTATTTAAAAACACTGTAAATCAGGAAATGGATATTTGTTTCCTATGTTATAAACATACAAAAAAAAACCTGAGAGCTATATTTTTACAGTGCGTGCGCACAGGGTTTTAAAGAGCGACTCGGATATCCATTTAGGTGAGGTCAAATTACCAAAAAAATCACCAAATTTGTAAGGTATGTTTTATTTTTTCAATTTGTACTCAATTTATATTCATTTTGCTTTTCTTTTTGAATTTTATTAAAAGATAGGGTATATTTGATAGATTTTTTATTAGATTAAAACCATTGCTAATTTTTTAATTTTTTTTATCAATTAACAAGTTAAAAATGGATGAAAATGAAAATCCTTACCTTGCATAAAATGAAAACCCTCCCACACAAAATGAAAACCCTAATCCTGAAGAAAATGAATACCCTCCAAAACCTCCACCACAACCATTGTTTCTAAATGAAAATGTGCCAACAATACACAAGTCTATTCATAGAAATTTAGATCAATTAAGAAAAGTATGTCAAATCTATGAGACAATCAATGAACTATCAGATATGAAAAACACTTTGGAAACAATCATTGTAAATGTTCAAAATTTGACAAGTCAGCATAATAGATTTGCACAATGGTGAGAGAAACAAAGACAATTTTATGCTGATGGGTTATCATATGATGAGGTGAAGGCTCTTGATATTGAAAAATCCCAATTAGCCTAGTTATTCATAGATCATTGAAGAACTGGACAACCTGTTAATTTGCGAAAACCAAAATTTTCAATTAAATAGTGCACCCATAGAGGAATATTAGATAATTTTTGGAGACATTGGTGGATGGTTTTCAATAAACCACCCAACAACAATCTTGATGTCCCTTAGTATTTTCTCCAAAAATTATATGTTGAGTTTGTGCTATGGAAACATGTCAATTACTTTGACATGCAATATTTCCAGGGTGTTGGTAGAGGGATGCCACAGGATAGACCTAGGGCATGCCAAGTCACCCTAGCTCATCCTCCTCCACCTATTGCTACTCTGACTTCACTACCTTACCCTAAGATTGTTGTAGATGCAGAGAATGTGAGCATTTATGCATTACATTCGTTGTGTGATCATTTGGTGAGGCAAAGCCATCATGTTGTGCAACCATTTGATGGTGCATCCCATCACGATGGTGCTACACCTAATACATCCCAACATGATGGTGGAGCACCTGATGCAACAACTCCCATTGGTACACAACCATCAGCTCCCACTAGTACACCATCCTCTTTGGGAAATATTTGTGTGCCTCATCGTTGCATGACATGCAACAATTTATGTTTTGTTCCTCTCCGACGGTCCACTAAGGCTCCCATAGACACATCTGACTTTGAGGTTCATGATATGCCAAATGTAGGAGTTGATAGACGACAGAGTGGAGCATTTGTAGGAGAGACATGGACTGCCAGGGATGATATGGGAGCGCCAGTAAGTCTTAAAGCAATTTCATATTGTGTTTTATGTAAATTCTTTCATATTTTATGAAGGATATTTGTACTAATATATGTTTATGTGCTAGAATCTTTAATAGTTGTTGATAGAGGAGTAGTTGTCAGAAATGCAACAGCCTATGCATACTGCCATTTCATTTTCCTTAGACAATCAGTACACGGTAAAAAATTTAAATTGTTATTTAAGATGTTAATCTTTAAAATATAATATGTTTAAATACATGTACTACATATATTGATAGTCTAATGTAATCTTGTCTAAGTTTTATGCAACAACTTGGTTCTTATACAACCTTGTTGACCAATTCTAACCCATTGGATGAAGTTGCACAATAAGTATATATCTTTTTTATTGTCAACATTATAATTATATGTGCATGTGCATTTACATTCTTTTCATTTTTTATACGGGAAACCATCTTAGTTGATCCATCCACTATGAGCCCATCTAGTGTCATAACATCATAGCAGGAATGTGTTTATTCTATATTGTAGATCATTTACGTTTAGATAAGAGTATATATGTCATTAGTAGATATGATTATTTGTCAACAATTATATTTTAATTTGTATGATTTTTATTTTATCTACTATAGTCTCTGTTTGACTCAGCATTGTGATGAGTGAGAGACCATTACTTTATACGAGGACTATTGATCGTCCTAAGGGACAATCATATGTAGAACGTCTTGCAAAAAAGAGAGCAATATTTGAGGTAAACAAGAATTGCATTATTGATATAATATAGTACATGTATACTAATTTTTATGTTAAATTTGTAATTTATAAATGATGGTATATAAGTTTATATTTACTAGTCTATCTTATCAACCATTCACATAATCTAATTTGTGGTTTGAAATGTTATTGTGCAGGAAACTACAAAGAATCTAACTTCTTCGAGGAGGCTTGGTTTTGATGGTCTAGCAAAAGATTAGGATATGATATAGATTGACATGTACTTAGGGTTTGATAGATCTTGAGATGACATGTATGCCACAATTTGTAAAACTTGTTGTAAAACTTGTTCTAAGTAGGCATATGCCAAATTTTTTTATGCACAAACAAAATTATTCTATAGTTTGATATATAAGAATTGATATTTGATCTAATTTGTTCCTTGTGTGCATGTCTTTCTACTTTGAATTTTCAAAATGGAATGTATAATTATCTTAGAAGTGTTTAAAGTTATAATTGATAAAGTATGTTATAGATTAATGAAATAAAATTTTAATAGAACTTATGAATTACAATTGGTAATCCATCTATTTCTTTGAGGAGACTTTTCAAACAATGGATTTCCTTTTTTATTGTACCACATTTTTCATACATGCCTACCAATACATTTTTATCAAACACTCATTTTGAGAATACCCATGATTTCAAGCTCTGTTGAATGAATTTGCATTTGACATTATTTTGTTTTTTAAACTCGTGTAATGAAGTGTGCAACTGATTTTTATTTCAAAAGAAGTTAAAATTAATGAAAAGTGGATATAACTTAATGAAATGCATTTCATGTTACAGTGTTCATTCAAAAGTAATTCAAAAGTAATATAATCATCTGGATAAAAATCAATGTCACTTAATGTTCATTGAAGCATTTGCACACTTATCTCACTCAAACAACACCTCAAACTCATTTATTTTGCCTAGATTATAAGGGGGTTAATTGAAAGTATGCATTTCCACACTTATCTCACTCAAACAACACCTCAAATATGTTTATAGAAGTCTTGATATGCTTAATACATTTTTAGAAATTGCTGACCCAACAAATTTCAATCACTAACACCCTTAAACCTTCCAATTGAACTCAAAAACCACACTTTTCGCACCAAGGGCATCATACCCAAACCTTGATTGACCTCCCAAACCCTTCTAACATATAATTCCTACCTAATTGGGCCATGAACAAAAAAATTCCAACTATTTTCCAATGAACTACAACAAGATGACTTTTGAACTTCCATCATTTGATAATAAGTTGCAATTTTGACAAGCAATGTAAAGTTACAAACTAGTGCAAATTTCGTTCTGCAACTCGTAGAACCAAATGAATTGTTTCAACACGTCTAGATGGGTATGTTTACTATATGGATGGTCCTCTTTTGCACCCAAATATTCCGAATCACTCTGAGCTTCATTGGACCGACGATTTCCCTTAAGAGTCCAAAGTGCTAAAAGACAACAATCTTTGAAGGGATATTTCTCAGAAGCTGTGATGCCTACAAAATTTCTATAAGAGGATATGGGATTGTTTTTGGACCCTGTATAATAACCTCTATCTGAGGCATTTTTTCATGGTGACGAGTTTTCAGTTGAGGAAAAAGTTGTCATATGCAAGTAGTATAAAGTTGCAAAGTGGTACAACTCGTAGGACCAAATAGACTATTCCAACACATCCAAATGGGTATGTTTACACTATGGCTGGTCCTCTTTTGCACCCAAGTACGTTGAATCACTCTGAGCTACATTGGACCAGTGATTTCCCTTAAGAGTCCAAAGTGCTAAGATGAAGCAATCTTTGAAGGGCCATTTCTTAGAAACCATGATGTCTACATCCTCTTTGTCTAAGGCTATGGGATCATGTTGAGACCATCTACAATAAAATCTCTCAGTTTTTGCTATCTCAAAGGCATTTTCCCGTGCTGATGAGTTTTCAATTGAGGAAAAAGTTGTTAGATGCAAGTAGTGTAAAGTTGCAAAGTGGTACAACTTTCATTTTGTAGCTTGTAGGACCAAATGGACTATTCCAAAACATCTTTATGGGTACTTTTATGCTAGGTATGGTCCTCTTTTGCACCCAAATATGCCGAATTACTCTGAGCTACATTGGACCGACGATTTCCCTTAAGAGTCTAAAGTGCTAAAAGATTGTAATATTTGAATATCTATTTCTAAGAAACCATGATGCCTACAGACTCTCCGTCTAAGGGTATGAGATCATGTTGAGACCCTCTACAATAACCTCTCTCGGTTTTTTCTATCTCAGAGGCATTTTCCCATGGTGATGAGTTTTCAGTTGAGGAAAAAGTTATGAAATGCAAGCAGTGAAATATTGCAAAGTGGTGCAACTTTCATTCTACAACTCGTAGGACCAAACAGACCATTCCAACATGTTTGGATAGCTATTTTTATGCTAGGGATGGTCCTCTTTTGCACCCAAATACGACGAATGAATCCGAGCTACATTGGACCAATGATTTCCCTTAAGAGTCCAAAGTGCTAAAAGACAGTAATCTTTGAATCTCTACTTCTTAGAAACCATGATGCCTACAGACTCCCCATCTAAGGCTATGGGATCGTGTTGAAACCCTATACAATAACCTCTCTCTATTTTTTCTATCTCAGATGCACTTTCCAGTGGTGACGAGTTTTTAGTTGAGGAAAAAGTTGTCAAATGCAAGTAGTGAAATGTTGCAAAGTGGTGCAACTTTCATTCTGCAACTCATAGGACCAAATGGATTGTTCCAACACATCTAGATGGGTACGTTTATACTTGGGATGGTCCTCTTTTTCACCCAAATACTCTAAATCACTCTGAGCTACATTGGACCGATGATTTCCCTTAAGAGTCCAAAGTGCTAAAAGAAAGTTATCTTTGAATCTCTATTTCTCATAAACCTTGATGCCTACAGACTCTCTTTCTGAGGCTATGGGATCATGTTGAGACCCTCTACATAACCTCTCTCAGTTTTTTCTATCTTGGAGGCATTTTCCCATGGTGACGAGTTTTCAATTGAGGAAAAAGTTGTCAAATGGAAGCAGTGAAATGTTACACAGTGGTGCAACTTTTGTTCTGCAACTCATAGGACTAAATAGACTATTCCAAAATATTTGTATGGGTACGTTTACACTAGGTATGGTCTTATTTTACACCCAAATACTCTAAATAACTTTGAGCTACATTGGAGCGAGGATTTCCCTTAAGACTCTAAAGTGCTAAAAGACAACAATATTTGAATCTCTATTTCTTAGAAATCGTGATTCCTATAGACTCTATGTTTGAGGCTATGGGATCATGTTGAGACCTTCTACAATAACCTATCTCAATTTTTTCTATCTCGAAGGTGTTTTCTCACAACGATGAGTTTTCAGTTTAAGAAAAAGTTGTTAGATGCAAGCAGTGTAGAGTTGCAAAGTGGTGCAAATTTTTTTCTGCAACTTGAGGGACCAAATAGAAAGTTTCAACACATCCGGATGGGTAGGTTTACACTAGGTTTGGTCCTCTTTTTCACCTAAATACGCTGAATCACTCTGAGCTACATTGAAGCAATGATTTCCCTTAGGAGTCCAAAGTGCTAAAAAAAGTAATATTTGAATCTTTATTTCTTGGAAATTGTGATGCCTACAGACTCCCCGTTTGAGGCTATGGGATCATGTTGACACCCTCTAAAATAATATCTCTCATTTTTTACTATTTTAGAGGCAATTTTCTACAGTGACGAGTTTTCAATTCACGAAAAAATTATCAAATGCAAGCAGTGTAATATTGCAAAGTGGTGCAACTTTCATTTTGCAACTCATAGGACCAAATGGATTGTTCCAACACATCCAGATGGTATGTTTATGCTAGGGATAGTCTTTTTTTGCACCCAAATATGCCGAATCACT